>JABBOT010000006.1:17276808-17420513 GCA_016165875.1 Acanthopleura granulata
CAAGCTCAAAAATACATGGAAACAGTGGCATATAAGACATCTGAATTGGTTTCCTTTCATTTTTTCTCTCTCCCATTCATACACAACAATGTACACGAAACCCAAATGATAAATCAAATCTGACCTTGGACATACCTTCCCACATACGGCCGGAGAGGAAGCCAGGGTCATTGTGCTGCTATAGCGCGCTAACCGACCGAGCCACGGGGCCCCATCCCCCCCCCCCCCGGCATTTTAGGTCACAGAAATCTATGTATTTAACTTAAATAGGTAGACTGAATTCCGTTTTCTGCCCAAGAAGCTTTGTGATGTCCACTTTTCAGATATGTTACAGCATTCAATGAATGTGTGAGAAAAACAAATATCAGACCAGAAGCAGTCGCTGAGACTATTCCAAACTACATGTGTATGCCAAGCTACGTTGATTTGGTTCCAACCCATCGTTCACCCAGCTCGGAGGGTACTGTCCTCATGTATGATGCGCCTGTGTGCTTGTGTGTAGGTCAGATCCGTCTTATTTGCATGATATATTTGCAGGAATTGTCCTATAAGTAAACAAAGCGGATGCCACGGATGCACAAGGGCTCGATTCGGGACCCTATTGAATTTCTACCTGATTGATCACACCGCCTTTAATTTACAAAAATTCATTGATTACTTATATTTAACTTCCTGCTAATATGAAACAAAAATTACAGAACTTGCTTCAAGACACTGATGTATTCAAAGGCTTTAATTTAGGCTCAGAGTTCTAGCTATGACTGGCGAATAATTGTGACGGCCAAATTTAATCCACTGAAAATAAAGAATTCCTAATACTTCATCAATTTCTTAAGTTATGCCCTAAAATTAGGTTCAAACGTAAGTCTTTTAAATAGAAAATTAGTCAGTTATGTTTCCATTGTCCTCTTTAGTTTACTGGAAACTGAATAATTATTTACATTTCACGTAAGGGCATCAAGAAAACAGTGTTCGCTATGTGTTACACTATACACGCAACTTTATTTATCTATTTATTTAACTGATTGGTGTTTTACGCTGTACTCAAGAATATTTCACTTACACGACGGCGGCCAGCACACACAACTTCATTAATTGTTACAAAACCTGGCTGTGATGAACAGATTGCAGCTTTTCTTTCATGCAGGTCTGTCTGTCCTTTTCTGAACATACAATCACAAACAATTTTTTTAAATCTAAAATACCACATTTAATGCTCGGTAAATTTTGTTCATGAGCAGATGTACCAGTCAGCGTTTCACACAACAATTTACACAATGGTTTTACACAATAAAAATTTAAAGCCCGTTCCAATAGTACGCATCCACAAAGTTGCACAGATGCAACAACAACAACAACAACAAAATAAATAAATAAATAAAATAATAAATAAAGAAAGCCTAAATTATTAGACGGCAATATATTTTGCGTTTTTTTTTTGTTTTTCTTTGTTTTCTTTCTTAATTCTTTTAAGTCATATTTTGATTTGCAGGACAATACACGTAACAGCTGTGCACATCATAAATCCCGATGAAGTCTAGGATCTATAAAACTGGTGTGAGGGTCATCTATCTTAATACAATGGGGACAGTAACAGCTGGCACCTCATGTGAATTGATACCCTGGCTGGGCACAAATCTGTTGAACTAGTTCAACGTGTACAAATATTTATAAGATGATACGAGTCACAACAACGATTAAATGTCATACTACACGGCACATCTGATTAGAAAGTCTCTTTATCTGACTTGCCGTTACACAAACAATTCCCAATAGTGCAAGATATTTAAGGACAAAATCACTTTTCAAGCTAACTTACTTGGCTGGTGCAAAGGCACTCGAAGCTATATCCTTTTATAAGTCAGTTAAACACTGATATATATATGCACGGGCGAGCAACACAGTTGGCAAGAAATCACGAAACGGCAATAAAAATACCTTTGTTTCTCGACTGTTATCGCAACTGCTAGCACTAATCACATACCTTTCTTAATCCCAGTCCAATAAACAGCTCGAATTTCTTCATCTTCATTATATAAAGCCAGATACTCTGTGTATCGCTACTCTTTTGACCCAGATTTCGGCCTTGATCAATCGACGAAGCGAATCTGTTACAGTCCGAAACTGAAAAGCCCTCAGTGTTTTCTAATCAGATGCTTGCCTGCTCGGTTTGGCAAAGAATTTATGCACGTACTCACAGGCCATCGCATCGATCCAGTAGGCCCGGTCGGATTACAACATGTGTGGGCCTACTATATGTATATAGAAAGACAAGTTCGGATACAAAGATTCACTGATTTTTGATATAAAACATGTCTACCTTAATTTTACACTCATATGCATTTCCTTCTGATCTAGGAGTCTCACGCCGCCAATAGTTTGTCGCAAAATATCCACAACATGGGCATAATCCATCAAAACATTACGACATAGATTAGTGCTCAATCTGGTTTTTTTGACGATTCCATCCCATAATATCCCCTACATATCTCACTTCGCCAAGCGCCAGTCAATAGTGAAAAAGTTACAGTACTTATGTAATTAAACCCTTACAAGAAAAAGACTTAGCCACGAAAGGCTGCAATTTCTATTTCACTGACCAGGTAGGAACTAAGAAGACATTCACTGTAAAGATGCCAGCAGAAAGACTGAAAATTACTATTGGATGGAACAGGAAGAAAATAATGGCGCTCTGTCCAGATCAAGCACTAATCGACGTGTTGACATTTTGATGGATTATATCCACATTGAGGATATTTCCGACAATCCTTTGATGGCGTGAGAGTCACTGGACGCCAGGAAGTACAGATGAGTTTAAAATTAGAGTGGCAATGTCTTATTTATGAAATTAGTCAAACTTTGATTCCGGCCTTGTCTTTCTGTATACATATAGTACACCTACACCTGTATCACTGCGACTAGGACTACTGCATCTATACGAGAACCTGTGACGTAGTAAATTTTAAGCGTGTCAATATCCTGAAGGCTCTTACACACGTGGTGGGCTAACATCAGCTGACCGAGCCATGAGATTAGAACACACCATGCTGTGTTCGACTCGTGTAATGTTTTGCAGCACGGTATTGTACATAGAACTTTAAAGTCTGTGTGGCCACGAGGGGTTTAATGCAGAGAACAGAGGCTGGGATAAGTCTGGTCGTCTCGCTCTGGTCGTAAGCCTTCAGTCACAGGTTGACTAGTTGAATGATCAAGATATTCATCCTATTGTATCTCCGTGATTGAATGCTCCAAGAAGTGTTCTATTGTTGTTTCGCCTTTACTGTTAATCAGTTAAATGAACTATTGTTTGATTGGGTAATGAATTTACATTAATATTCATCAGCTATTGAGTCGGGTTTGCGACTGTTGGATCAAGGCAGAAGGCGGGGCTACAGGTGAATAGTCTATTCAAAATACCATATTTGATACTGGGCTAATTTTTTGTTCCTGAGTAAATGCACCTGTCAGCGTTACAAAAATCCCACTCAGTGGTTATCCACGGAGACTAGCTTATGTTTTATGGTTATCTTTATCTATCTGCTCCTTCACTTCAATGTAGAAAAATAGCAAACAAATGCCTGTACACAGGTCTGGTCTCATACACATTATTATATTATTTCCAACAGAAATAATTTTCTCATCTTATTTCACACCAAACTAGAGTTTAATCATTTTCCTATCAAGTAGTCACAGTAAATATTAAGCAATGTAAGTAGTGAGTAACAGGACCCGAAATACCCGCGGAAGTGTATGTAGCCTGTAGATATAATGACTGATTTTACACAATAAAAATGTAGAGTCAGTTTCAATGGTACTTAAGCATCCACAAAGTTGCACAGGTACAACAAAATAGAAAGCCTAAATTGTTAGAAGGCCTTATATCGTCCGCTTTTCGTTTGTTTCTTAATTCCTTTAAGTCATATTTTGATTTTCATGAAAATAAATGTAACATCTGCGCATATTATACATTCAAATAAAATCTAGGATCTATAAAACTGGAGTGAGGGTCATGTTTCTCCTTACAATGTTGACAGTGTAAGGGTATCACTATCGGAGAGAAAAAGTGATAAACAAATGGCTTGTTCAACTCTCAGACAACGAGAGGCCTTACACAAGATCAAACAAACACGAAAACTCTACACTAAGTTCAATACATATATTTGAACAAATTACACAAATAACACATCTGACAATAATGCACAAAACAATAGAAATAATTGCAGACATATATAGTCTCTTACTGGTGACAGCGTCCAAATCCGGATGGAATATTCAGGCTTCCAAAGGCAAGTCAGTCTACCTAAACATAGAGTCCACCGTCCTTGGGAATTCTCAAACTGAAGGACGACAGTCCTGTAAGTGACAAAGAGATGTGGACACGGTACGCAGAAGATGGAATATATCCAACTCGCCAACAGGATCCGACTTTGGGAAATTTGCATAATCATACGAAACCTTCTTAACTTGGAAGCCGTGCAGATTATTCTCTAGCACCCGTCCTCAGAGTGAACTAAAAAACCAGTATTTCTAATACGTTGTCTATGTGAATAAATCGAAACACTGCACTCCCATACAATAGAAATGGAAAATATGCAATCTTATTCAACTACTCTACTTAGCTGGCAGAAAGGAGATATTGCTATTTTGCCTGCAGGCTCAAATCCGAAAATGGATCCGTAACAACATACCACATACGAGGCTGACACATTAGCTGCCTTAAGGAAAAACTGGAATTATAGGATTCACAACTCCCCTCTCCCTCAGCCCACTCCCCACTCTAAATCTGTGCCCACCCCTGATGAGGCATTTGCGCTGGTTTATCAAGTCTATGAGAATTCCGAAACACTGCATGTTTGTTGTCATTCGGTGGTACCGGTAAAGAGACAGTATTAGGTTCAGGAGACCCCCTTGACGAATCCCACTGGTCACTGATCATTTCAGCACAGTAGTACAGTGTATCACACACAAGATGTTTTGGGTTTGTTTTTTTTGTTTTCCAGTCATATCTCCTATTATTACTCTACCGGAAATATTGGTGGAGTACTCTATTCAAACAAAAGGAAGGCGTGTCAAAACATTACCCAGGGTACAATATGTCTCTTACAGCACGACTTCTCTTCAAACAGCAGATTTCCTTTGTGAGACAAAAAAAAAATTTCCTTTTTTTTGCACATACTCTGGTCACATGTTTAGACATATATACATGTATGTGGTATATAAAATAATTTAGAACTTTTAGAGCTGGTACATCCGGAAGCTCTTCTTCTGTTTGACACCTGATTGCCAATTTTCCCACAAATCATACACGTCTATTTCTTATGACTTTCACTATTTTATCCCTAACCCGGCAAGAAAGATGATCAGTAAATTAATGTCAGCAAAAAGTTGGGTGCCCTGTGTGACAGGTCGCACGGTACAGTAGAGCTATTCTTATTTTTAGTGACAGATTTCAAAACTGCCAAATTGATTATTTATCTGATGGCGATCTGATATATACATCCATCTACAGAAACCTTAGTAGTACATAGGGGGCCACCGTGGCTCAGTCGGTTAGCGCGCTAGCGCAGCGTAATGGCCCAGAAGCATTCCATTAATGTGGGCCCTGTTAATTCAAGTCGAGCTCATGCTGGCTTCCTCTCCTGTCGTACGTGGGAAGGTCTGCCAGCAACCTGCAGATGGTCGTGTGCTTCCTGTCCCCATAATGCTGGCCGCCGTCGTATAAGTTAAATATTCTTGAGTACGGCGTAAAACATCAATCAAATAAATAATTCAATGAAAGAGTAGTATAGAATATTAACTACGACCCGCGTCTCATATTCTTATGGGAATGAGGGGCAAGTCCTCAATACGTATAAAAGAAGGGCCCCTTTCTTTTATGTAGTGCGGCTAACCTCCTTCGATAAATTCAACTCTGAGAATATCCCCAGGTACATCTGCATATTTACATGTTATAGGTTGCATGTTTGAACTGAAAGCTAGTACTGGTAATAAGTCTGTTCTCACTCTCCAGCCATACATTAGCAAATTTCTTAAGCAGCAACATATTAAGTGAATATTCAATACAACCCATGGATTATATTTATTGTGACATTTCCATTCAACAGTTTATCTTAGATTCACACTCATAAGCATATGTGTTAATCACACGAGGCAAGCAAAGTAATCACCAATGACAGCAGCAAGCCATGTGTACATTGTAATAGAAGAAAACATTTTACTTGCTGATACGAATGAAGAGATTAGGTTTGAATTTTATACACAGGCTTAATGCATAATATATTGCAAAAGTCATTAAGCCTGGCATATGCTTAGTAGGGAATGCGACAGATGTTATAAGCTACAATACACCTGGATGCAGCGCATGTAATGGGCCGACAAGGTGTGGACATATATGCATATATTTCACCGGTGGGAAAGTTTGTCAGTGACTTGCCGAAGGTCCTTGGTTCACCTATGGCAATCTGGATTTCTCTGTTCATCAAACTTAGTGCAACAATGTAGGTGAAAAGTTCTTCAGTTTGGTCTTAATGAACAGGCAAATATAGACAGTACTAAAGTATATAGCCATGGTTATACGGTAATGGTTTACTATTTATATTTATAAATTTAAGAGCATATAACTTTCATGTCACTCTTGATTTTGAGAAAATTACTCACATTCATATATATGAATACATGTACATAATTTATTTCATTTGAAAGGTACTTTTCAGATACAGAAAAATCAGTGGTTTACCCTGGACACTGTGGTGTACCCTGGGCACTGTGGTTTACCCTGGACACTGCGGTTTTCTAAACCCATAAAGTTGAAATGCAAACATTGTTGAATTTGGCCCTAATGAAGAGTGAACTGAATTCGTATACATACATATAATATATAATATATAATCATATAAATAAAGTAATAGTTTACTATTTACATAAACTGAAGAGCATTCACATTTCATGTTTCTCTTCATTTCAATCTGTATTCATTAATATTGATATATAAATTTATTCTTCTAAAGGATAGTGTTCAAATATTTAATTGTTTCGTTAATATATGTTGCACATACTACAATAGTAATAATAAAGCCATGTCCAGCTTTGTAAGGCAAATGTATTGTTTCTAGTATTATCTGATGCTAGAGTTCAGTCAACCAAATGTCACCTTCATGAGAAGGAACCACAGATTTGCTAATAAGAACATGTCTGTCCTGTTTCATAGATGGCTTAGTGTCTTTTTGTCATGCTTCACATGGGGTGTCTGACAATTTGGCTAAGGTATAAATACAGAACAATATGTGAAAAAAAGAGTTTCTCACTGCACCATTTCAAAGTACAGTCTGAAAAGTAACAGAAGTGCACTTATACAAGACTGTGTCAAAAGAGAGTAGTGTCCAAATCTTCTAATTTATCATAGATGTAAGTGCAACATTTTTGTATCTATGTAACACCTCCCTCTGCTGTACACCACATGAGAGAAACGTTTTCCTAGTTTCGTCTTGTGAAGGTGAACAAGGTTCAATTTCGTGATAATTACAACATACAACGCTCATACAGACCACATATCACTGTTTACAACTTTGCTCTCGGCTTCCATGTTGGGTGTAAGCATGGCTCTGTTTTGTTTTTGTGCTGTATTTAGCCTTTTGTGGACTATTACGCAGCTAATTGCCCTTTGATATCGGTCGTCAGACAATAAAATTTCGGTGGTGATTCGGCCTAGTTCGACGTTTTTCACCTAAGGATTCCCATAACTGTGCCAGTGTCAAGAGGAGAACCTTTGATAGAATATACGTTTTCAAATTATCCAACTTTCCCTGACAGTTTTGTGTAGACCGCGTCTCACTGGGGCGAGCTTGGACGCTGTAACGAACAGTGTACGTCCTAATAGACATGGCGGTATGTCTGTAGGTGGGAGGGTAGATAGGTAAGTATTTTGTTTATTTACTAAATTGGTGTTTTACGCCGTACTCAAGAATGTTTCACTTATACGACGGCGGCCAGCATTATGGTGGGAGGAATCAGGACAGAGACCGAGGGAAACCAACGGCAATCCGCAGGTTGTTCGCAGGTAGGTAAATCTGGGTGATAGACAAACTCCCTTATAACGCCATATATAAACACTGACACACACGCGCACACACGCACGCACCCACACATACCACATACGTGAAAGTCGTTATTTGATGTCGTAACTGATACGCAACAATCGCAACGGTAGGCCCTAAGATGCACCTGGGCCATTACACTGCACTACCGCACTAACCCTCTCGATCCGCACGTGCACATTACAGCTGATAGCTTTTTTGATCAGGTTTTTGATGGTGGGAACTAAACTGAATCAAAAAGGTTGATTCGGGTTTCACGCCAAGATGCATGGCAAGGATATTTATTCATTTATTGGATAGGTGTTTTTCGCCGTGCTCAAGAACATTTCATTTCTACGACCGCGGCCAGCATTATGGTGAGAGGAAACCGGGCAAAAACGGGGAAAAACGCAAGGCTATCCGCATGTTACTGGCGGCCTTTCCCACGTACGGCCGGAGAGAAAGCCAGCAAAAGCTGGACTTGAACTCACATCGACCACATTGATAGGTTTCTTGGTCGCTGCGCTGCGCTAACAAGCTAACCAGCATAGCCACGTTGGCCCGGTTTGGTAAGTAAACTAGAAATCCACAAGTGTATAAAGCTGTTTCACCGATACAGTTGTCACGAACAAATCCTGTTCTGCGTCAGTGTTTGAGTTTAAACCTACATGTGAGGTGTTGAAGTGAATTTATGGGTTGAGAGAGCAGAAGTATTAATTTTTCGGGGAAGCATAGGTAAATGCAGTTATAAAGCAAATCAGGGATGCGGAAAATTGTACCAAGTACCATACAAGCATATACATGTGTACCTTATGTCTCTTGTTTATGGGTTTATGGATGCCAGTGGCCCATTGTAGAGGCATGAAAAATGTGGAGAAATTTCCAGAAGTAGTTTCACAGAAGTTCTCAATGTCAGTGAATTAACGAAATACACCGTGTGTCACGGTCGTATTATTAGCTTCCTTCCGTGACGTTTTCTTCATTGCTGTGTTGGGATTTATATGCAATGATTATGCATTGAACAAAAAAACTTCCAGTTATGTATGGAGAAGTGTTTTCATTCATTGTCCTTTTAGTTTTGTGTCCCGAAAGGTCATCAAATGCGCTTGCGCTATTTTGAGGATGGTAACGGTGAAAGTCACATACAGTCGGTACATTGCTTGTCGTGGCGTACGTAGCTAAATGATTTATAACATCATGTGTGTACTCAACAGTTCCTAATTGTATTTAGGTCTACTTTCGAGCGCATTCGAGCGCTTGGGTAGTCGTTAAAATGGTGGATATAAAGAATAACGTAGAAGTTAATTATCAGACAGTAAGGATTTCATTTGATCTATTTTACCTCTATGGTTGACCTGACCCCTTAGGTTACTACACAAGAATAACGGTCTGCACTAGAGTAAAAACCGGAATAGAGGGGTGTTAGTCTGCTTTCAATGAGGTCCGTGCTCGTGTCACGCATTTGACCTTGACCCTTTCGGTTTCTGCCTAAGATTATGTATCGGAGAGGCACCTAGCCTGTAACATTTAGCCTACAACGTGTGCAGATTTCCAGGCAAGTCAGGAAGTCACACAGGAAGTGTCGATCCCTCTACCCATGTCATATTAAAACGTTAATAAAAATGCTTAAAGTAGATAACATGACCTCAAAAGACAATTAAAATTTCGTGTGAGCTATACGTACAGCGATTTGCGTATATATTACCTGTACATCAAGACCATCCTGTGGACCTGAGCTGTCAGTTACCTTTCACGTGCCAGTTCAGAAAGTGCGTCAATCATCGGTTGGGATTTATGCGTCAATGCAAGACCAGTATATATGTGTGAATGTGAAAAAAAAAGAAAACATTCCTATTACGTAGGCCTCCACACCTTTTGACCAAAAAAAAATGGGGACCTCCGTGGCTCAGTTGGTGAGGGCGCTCTCGCACCATAATGACCCAGAAGACTCCGACCAATGCGGTCTGCCAGCAACCTGCGGATGGTAGGGGGTTTCCCCCGGGCTCTGCCTGGTTTCCTCCCACCGTAATGCTAAGGAAATATTCATGAGTACGGCGTAAAACACCAATTAAATAAATAAATACATTTTGTGGCAAAAAGTGTTGTAGCCCAAATCTACATAATAAATAATAATAACTTGGGCGATGGAAATTAATTTCACGAAACTACATTTCTATGTCTCAAGTCCTAATTCTGCGGCATACGCCTAATGTCTTTAAATGGGGAAAATTATTTCTTGTCTTATGATAAAAGTAAAACGACATGGTATATTTAGTTCCTTTTCTTGCAACGGTGCCGATATCACATATGACGAGATCTCAACCAGAACAGGAAGTTTAAGATCTGAGGGAAAGTAAAATAGCACAAAAATTTGAAGAACGTAATGTTAGACATTCGAAGTTTGTTTACAAAATCACCCAAAAGGTAGGCATATATAGTCATTTTTCACAATTAAATACGCCCCATAATTTAGTGAGTAACCGATATATATACATTATCAAGACAGTGTGTGACACACGATGATTATCCGTAATTTAATTAACATAGAGTTCGGACTGTCGTGTGAGCCGAACTCTTAGGGCGAGACAGGTCTAGATGAGCGGTGGCACTGTTATCTGACTGTCTACCAACTGGTGTCGGGAGTGCACTAGGTTCTCGTATAATCATCATGAATGATATGATGATTTTGTGTACTTTGTTTCATTGAAAAATCATTTAAATCATATTTTCCATGCACTTAAACAAGGTCAGTTCAGGTGCTGCATTTCAAAGTCATCGCAGGGGCGAGGGGGGGGGGGGGCCCCGGCCGGCGGCGCTGAGAATCTGACGTCAGCTGGGTCAAAAGATGTTCCTCATTCATTGCATTCAAGTGATACCGATACAGAAAGTTGCTAGATTGTTCTGTGCCATTCTCCATTGAAAGTTAAATACATATTTATTATCTACAGTTTAATCTTTGAATGCATGAAAAAGATATTTTCAAATTGGGGGTCTGGAAGCGAAGTGGACACAGTCCTATGAGGGCATTTCTGAGGTGGTCAAAATTGTCACCGATTTAGCGAAGTAGTTCCACTTTTAATGTGTACTGCCGAGCTCAGTTTAAGCTTCCCTGCAAGGTTTTCTTCTGTTTGGACCAGTAAACCCCATTACAGCACTGTTATTATACAGCACAACGTAACTAGGCATCCAAGTCATGAAATACGGCTCAGATCATTTTTGACTATAACAATTGTGTGTTGTTTGAAGGCACTCTTTTGCCCCATGATACAATATGTCGGAATTTCCAGTGATTCCGTCAGACAAACATTAAAAACAATGTTTGTTGCGGGCAACAATCTTTTCTTCACACGAACTCTCTTGGACAAAAATAAAAACTACAGGGAACTTCTTGAGAACACCCCCCCCCCTTTTTTTTTTTCAAACGTGAGTAATTTCATTCGTGGGGCTATAACCTCGGTATCATATATCGCACTGGGTGTCGCGTCTTACCTTCTATTCATTAGCCTTGGTAGCATGCAGTGAAAAAAAAGTCACTCAGTCACAAAAGGCAATGGTTACAACAAAGTTAAGCTATGTGGGAGTGACATCACAGATGGCACTGCTTGTAGTCGTCACGTTTCTCCTGGTGGTAAGTCAGCAGTGTAGCATTTACAATATTATAAGGTTGACAAAGCACAGACTGGTAAGAATTTTCAGTGGGAAGAAAATTTGAAAGTAGAGTTTATCTAGCTGGGCAAAAAAGCAAGATAAGAAATTTGTCCAAAATTATTGTTTGAATGGCGAATAAAGAGGATAACTTAGAGAGTTCATGGTTGAAGTTAGGTGAAGTACATTTCTACTGTTGTTTTTTTTCTTTCGGGTAGACATAGCCATTTTGATCATAATAAAAGCAGGACATGGATAGGACGAAAAGTTGATATGGAACTGAGAAGGTTTAAATAAAAAGTATTTATAATTTCTTAGGTAAAATGAAGTAGAAAATGGATATTCGAAACAAAAACCGTTGGATTAAATTAAAGGTATTACAACTTAATAAGAAATTATCTTAAAAGGAGTATTTATTATTTGAATGGTATTATACAGCCTACGCAAGAATATTTCACCGACAGACGAAGACCAGTATTAAGTAATTGTGGGAAGAAACCGGACATAGTCCGGAGGAAACCCACAGCCATCCGGAGGTTACAGGCAAATTTTATCACATCTGACAGGAGAGGAAGTAGGCCTACATCGGCCAGAGCTGGAAGCGAACTCACAGCATTCACAATGATGAGTGTCTCCTGGGTGATTGTGAAATATGAACATTTATCATGAATAAAAATTGGGCACTCTTAAAAGTAAATGCAAGAAAAAGTCTTCCTATAAAATTAAGATTTTGTCATTAAAATTTCCTGGAATTTCATATTTTTATCTTCCTATCTCTTACTATTAGTGTTTTTTGGGGTGGGTGGGTGGTGCCGGTGAAACACTTAGATGCTGCACCCATTATTCTGCTTGTTCATATAACCTAGCCCACCTATATGGTCCCCAGATGATCATCTTTGATTTGTTTCACCCAAATTGACCCATCTATTCTGTAAGCTCTGTGTCTTGCTTTCACAATTTAATGCTCTACTCTACTTGATTCCAGATGCAATAATTTTTGAAAACCCAGTGTTGAAGTCAGCTCAAGCATTCCCATATGTATACAATTCACTCAAGCATCCGAATCCAAGATATTATCACATGAAAGAGAGTTTTAAACAAAACTTCCGTTTTAAGACCATCAATACTTCATGATCCTGTAATTGCACTACGCAATAACCAGACCCCTTTTAAAGCGATCAGGTTCTAATTTTTTTCTTACTTCTAGCGTAAGTTAATCAACTGTTCTAGAGTTGCCGATCTGAATTTTATTTGATCCAAGCATGATAGGCAAGACAGTGTTCTTATGTATGGGCCTTTTCAGCCGCGAATATCTCGTCCCGTAGTTTGGTATGTAATGTACAAATCTTTGTCTTGGAAATCTTTATGAGAAAACTTAATTTGAAATTGGTTGTCATCCTTCCTGGCTCATAACCACAAGATCAGCTCTTCCACGGCGCTATTCTGAATTGTTCATGTACGAGACCAAATTAATATTAACTTTGAAATTATGTGTACAAATATTCTGTTTAACCCACAAGCACCGATATGGATACTTCTGACAATCTCAAAATTCCAGCCACTTTTTAACAGTATTCAATAGAGAAAGTTGCAAAGCTTGTAATCCCATGAAAATAGGCGGCTTTCCTTTGAAGGCAGACGGCATTATGAAATCAATGCTAATCAAGAAATAAATCGATATATTTTTAAAAAAAATGCTGTTTGTGTTTTGATAAATTGTGGCATGGCATATTAATTATTACTCTGACTCGCACTTTAAGTCAGGGTTCTTTCAGCTTTAATTTGAAAAACCAATTTCTTCTTGATGAGGGTGTGTGTTATGGTGGTTTTATGAGATAGAGAAAAGAAATAGTAGACTGTAAGGTGAGAGATAACCATTGAACCATTTGACTTAAATTTAAGAAAGAAAAAAATCCTGGGAGGTCATTGGACAACCCGCGCCCAGCAGGAAGAAGGTCTGTCTCTGTCTCCCAATTCTTGTGAAACAGACGTATCGCTAGACATCTCCACCCATCCGCCCTCCTCCCCACACAGAAGGATGCCTATTAGCGCCTGCAGATATTTGTTTACTATTAAGGAATTTTAATGAACATATGTTTAAACAAATATCCTGAAACATTTACAGCTCTGTGGACAATCTTAATTCTGTATCGAAAGAAATGTATTGAAGAAGCTTCATATGATTTTAAATGTTGAATGTTCATTTATTCACTTATTTGATTGGTGTTATACGCCGTACTCAAGAATGTTTCACTTTCACTTGGCATACGCTTCTTGAAAATGCCCCTTCCCCATCCTCACAGATCAAGTGTCTGATTCAAATTAGCAATTTTAACACAGGAAGTAACTATTAGGTGTAATGATGAATCTGTAAACTTTTTTTTTCACAAATTTTATTTCATTTCATTTGAGAGTAATTCCTGTACACCTGCATTTCATATGACTGTACTACATTTGTTGATCAGTTGTTTTCTAGGGGGTTTTGTGCATAACAATAAATTTCCATAACATTGGTGTTAGCAGTCGAGTGATTCTGTGCAACGTCTCAAGTTAGCTGACAATCCTCAAAGCACTATCCAGTGGTGACAGTTTTCAGTTAACAAAATACATTTAGCTGATGCCCTCACTAGTTACAAACAGTGGTGGTATATTCGAAGAGTCCAAAGCCTCCAGCTAGCATCGGGCGGAAAATTGTCCCCAACAAGCTTGACAAAAATTTATAATAATGAATGAATGATTACGGTTTAACGCCACATCGGCAATATCTCAGCCATATCGTGGCGAAGAAAAAAAAACAAAACATGAATTGTGTTATGATGTGTTGCCTTGACCTATTACCACGTACAGTAGTGGTACATATACTGTCTGACTTTTAGTTTTATGTCTTGTTTCGCCCGTGTAAAATTGTCGAACATTGTACGCCTATACACATACGTTTATGAAGAGACATGCCGCGATTTAATTGTACTATATTAACATTATATATCAGTTTTGGTTGTCTCAAAATCACAATCTTGTGCTATACAGACGTCACGTCAAATATAAGCAAATATTATTTAGCACACGTTGCTTTGGTGGTTACGTGGACTTCATACCTCCACCATGCAGTCTCGATGGACGGTAGGTTCTCAACAGAACATGGACTGCCTCGGTGGTCTAGTGGCTAGAGTGTGCGCCTCGAGCTCGGGATACCCGGCATCAGTCCTGGTTCGGGTCATATCACATACTTCAAAAATGGTACTTATTCAGTACAGCCTCGCTTGGCGTTGAGAATTGAAAAGCTAGAGCAAAGAAAAAGACCGGCCGGTGTCAGCATAATGTGACTCAGGGGTGGGGTGTCTGATGTCTTCTGCATGATGTTCCAGTGGCGGCATGTACTCGCCCTGCCGCATGAAGACACAGTGTTTATCCTGTAACGTCATGTAACGTCAGGTTATATGTAATGGGGAACTATAAGGGAGGTTGCTACCTCCATTGATAAAGCGAGGACAACTCATTGTAGAAACAGCACAATGAATATCTGAGAAGGGAGTCAACCTACTCTTCACAACTGGCCATGTTCTATTCGTTGGAATATATTCCGCTTTCCTGAAATTCTTGGACGGAAACTTTCTTATTTAACTTGGTAACTACGGTTGTTGTTGTTGTTAAACGATTTGTGACGAGTCTGGCCTCATTTTCTTTACAAGATGGTGGCTCTCTGCTACTTCTATATCTATTTCTGATATGAACGAAGTGGTAATTGTTGGGTCTTCAAATGCCTACTTGGCAAGAATATTTCAATAATTTCGACCGCCACGGCGAAGGAACTAGCTCAACCAGACAAGCTGACAGCAGCTTTAACAATGTACCACCGTACCAAGCCGCTAGCTCTGTCTGCTCGGCACGTCAATGCGTCGTTAGATCGGTTGAGATATAAACGTTCGGTTGCGAAGGTACTTTTGCATCTGGAAATCGCCATCAGCGTCAGTTGTCACGCACGCACGTCTTTCCATGGTAAATGGCGCAATGGGGAATGGGTGTGACTGATGTTGTTATTTTGATTGGTTCAATAACAAGGTCACAGTTCATGGCTGGGTACTATAAATAGTAAGCCCGCGGAATAAAATGTGTCGGGTATTAAAAATTTTCATTCCGGACACAATAAAATTATCTTTTCTAAACACCGATCATGGTTAAGCAGCAACTGAGTGCCAACGATCGTCCTATCGTGTCATTACTTAAATCTACTGTAGTTATTAATGTAACACACCGGTACACACACATATGGAAATTTATTACGTCAGCACCGAATCCGGTGATTCTTCCTTGTATATTTGATGGGCTGACTTCGAGCTGTGAATACTAGGGTTTTCAGTTTTCAGGGTATCCTGTTGTTAACTAATACCTGGGAGGGGTGACTTGGAGTACTCACCAGTCTCGTCGATTCCTAGTTCATCTAGCCCGAGGGTTAATCCCTGATCCAGATTCTGGTTGCAACTTCCCCACATTTACAACTGTATTGTTAAGGTTCACTCCCACTGCGGACGACAACCACAATCACAACTACAACTACAACTACATGGCGTTGTGGGCTGCCTCCAGTGCTGCCGACATGAAAACAGTCGGCGTGAAAATAGAGCTAGTTCCAACTTTGCTCGGAGACGTGGATGTCCTGATGTCGCGACGTCTTCGGCAGTGGGGACGGTTCTAGGGAATAAAGAATGTTTTATTTCTTTGAGGTACTTGCGGTTGCAGTTGTGGTTGTCGTCCGCAGTGAGGACGGGCCTTTAGTCACCCACACCGAATTCGGTGGTAAGTGGTTGATAGACTGGACCGAGGGGAAGACCCTCAGGCAGTAGTCGTATTTAGAACGATTACGACTTGCCTTTGGGGACCATTGAGGTTGACCTAGTCACTCCCTATAGGCACTATAGTCACTGGGCTGAATTATCATCCGAAGAAGACAGACTTCAATGGAGTTACATTTGTATTTTAACACGGATGGAACATTCCACCACATACGGCGACACATGACACCCTGGTGTAATCAGTTTCTTTCCTGTTGACCAGTGCTCTCAATTCAGTTGTAACGGCCTTGATTCGCTGAGATGACAGACGACCCTAACTTGAACAGAACCCAACTGGACAATTGAATTCTCCCTATATTGGAGTCACTGTTTTACTTTAGCACCTTACTGGAACCCGATTGGTTATTAGAGTGCCTTAAACTCCAATGTCTGTTCTAACCCGAGTTGCATTGTTGAGTTGTTAGAGATTTCCCAGAAACAACCACCCAGGGCTACGCGCGACAATTGGTGGCAGCGGTGGGATCTAGTTTTAGGGCGCTACACGTACATGATCCACTAGTTTATGTAATAAGCTATTTGTCCAGACTTGGTAAGACACTGTGATTCGATCAGACTTGTATTTACTCAACAGCATGGTGATGTCACTGAAGACAAATTAAACAGTTCTAGTGACTCTAGCAAAGTGTTAATGAAGTCTCAAGAAAATACATACATCTGCCAAGGACTCCTCGTCGTCATACTACAGAACAGCCGTTCAGGTGAACACAATATATGCCCGAACAAATGCATTTTTTTGAAACGTATGAAAGAATATCAACAGAATTACGATGAGTATAAACGGTGAGGAAAATTATGTCCTGGGTTTTGATTATACGCTCTTGTATTAAATACTAAACTTAAAAGTATGCATAAAAGAATGAGTATGGAAAGAAATGTTTACAAAAAAAGATTTGTATGTGAATTATAGTTATTGTGAGGTTTTTGGGTGGGGGCATAAAACAATCATGTCAGCCACGGGAATATATATACATGTACAAACGTCTATCGTCACCTCTGCTTGTCACCTCTGTATCTATGATCAGCCAAAACTATAAAAGGACAAATTTGAGTCGCGAGTCGCGTCATCAGAGTAGGCCATCTATGTCAGCCGAAATTTAGAACTGTACATCGAAAACAACAGGGAGGTTTCCAGTTCGAACTCTTTTGTGGTAGAAGGTAAAAAGAGTTCAACTGAGTCATATGACTTGTCAAAAATGTCAGGGAATTTTGTTGATTTTAATTTACCGATCACCTGTCTTGCCGTGTTAGGTCAGTAAAAACGATAATGAAATAAGGAATTCAATAAGGAACTTGTTAAATTAAAAAAACTTCCAGCTCCTCAATTTTCCCTTTCATGCGTCTAGTCTAAATAACCGTTTTTGAAACTTTTCTTAGACGCCCACGTTACAGTAAATGTAATCAGAAATAGTTGCCTAACATTTTTGACAGGTCACATGGTACAGTAGGACTTTTCTTACCTTTAGCGATAAAAGAGTTCGATCTCGTAACTCCCCTACTGGAATTGTAAGTCTGACACAAAATCATATCCATTTGCAACATATACGTAGCATAATGGCAATCTCGATACTATAACAACCATGAAAATTAACAGTGGCGAGTCGCATCACATTATCACCTCGGTATCCTAAGTATCAAGAGAGAATTAAAATTGAAAATAATAAAATAATAATAATAATAAATGAACATAATAAAAAAAATTTTGAAAATAATTGGAGTTGTACAGCCCGAACACAAAGTTTATACCTACCTATATACACGCAACAGATATCAGGGAAACGGTAACCTGCTTACTATATGTCAACCATGGAAATGGACAAATGTGAACTACAATATATCATCCTCTGTATACCTATGCATCCACTAAATATAAAAAGCTCACATGGAAGGCTTCTGGAGTTGTAGCCCAGACACGAACTGTATTTATTTAGTATGTGTACGTACAGGGCAAACTGGTTACCATGGCAAAAGTGATAACTGACCCATGTGAGTCACGAGACATCATCATGTATGTATTTAAATATCCAACAAGAATTAAAACTGAATATGGCCCTGGCACAAAGTTCATACCCAAATACATGGAAAATGGCAATCTAGTTAGCCTGGCAATGGACAGATGTGAGTTGCGACAACTCGTCATCTGTTTATGCAAAATTTCAAACTCTACATAGAAAGTACTTGGAGTTGTTGCTCGGACACTGAGTCAAATCTATTAATACAGTATATAGAGAGAAAACACGTGACCATATCTATATCTATATACCCACCCAAAATTAAAACTGCATGTGGCAAACAATTTGAGATATAGCCCGGACACGAAGTCATTATACAGTATATCTATAGGAAATGGTGACCTGCTTACTAAGACAACTGCTGAATGGAACACATCATCACACCTGTATCTTTGTATCGACGAAAACCTACAACTGCACGTGGAAAACAATTTGAGACATAGCCCAGAAACAAATACGGACGAACAGACCGACAAAATTGCTACACAATTTTACGCTCTGCAATTAATTGATTTATTTATTTGGCTGGAGTTTTGCGTCAAGATCAAGGATATTTCACTTATACGACGGTGGCCAGTATATTGGTCTGTGGAAAAAGGGCAGAGCCAGGGAGAAACCCACGACCATCCGTAGGTTGTTGATGGACCTTTCCATGCAGGTACGACCTGACAGGAAGCCAGCATGAGTTGCGCCATAAATATATAAATAAATTATAAAAAATTATTTAGTATCATGTAAAGCCTAACATACATACATACATTCAAACATACTTCATGCACAAAAATACTGTTAGAGTCGTATAACATTCACGTCTGGCTGTAAATGGACACAAAAACTCGCTGGTCGGGTGATATGAAGCACCGGCCTCCAAATCGGCACTATGTGTGCAATTCGCCCTTTGATACCTTGAAACAGACAACATGTACACAGTACATGGCTAGGCCATCAGTAGATACATTAATCTCATTAAATCAGATCACTATGTAGCCGGAGTAATGAATTAAAGAGTGTCCAAAGAATGTACTCCTTTTTATTACTCAACAGTTTTGATGAGCGCAAAGGCAACAACAAAGAGCGCAGCAACCCGGTTGTGGAGGAACAATAAGAATTCTCTCAGTACTGGTTCAATGAAACATGTAAGGAGTGACATTTCAGGTTGAGAAATAAACCTTCAAAATACTTATTGAAAACGGAGTAATGTACCTCACATACAAATTATTAATATTCTCACTTGTGAACCAAAACACTCAGAAAATGAAATGCAATACATTATCAATGACTCATTTAAAATAACCTAATTAGATTTCACAAAAAAAAACAACAACAACAAAAAACGAGTTCCCTTTTACGCATTCTCTATTACCCTGTCAAATGTATATGATTACAGAGAACTAATTATCCGTACATATACATGTATATGCCATTCATCTCTGAAATACATGAACTCTTCAATTCCAGCACAACAGGACCCTTAATGACTTATTTAATATACATACTCCATGAAAGAAGTAACCTTTACGCACAAGTACACAATAATGTGTCCCAGCACCCATACCAGACACAATCTGGAAATCACTCATGACCAGACCCATTGGTAACCTTCATGTTCTGACAGTCGCCCGGTTATCAGGCTACCACCTCACGGCATAACTGATCTGTTGTTTACCTGTAATCAACACAGCGCAAAATGAACGTCACTCAGTAACGAACATACCATAAACATTGATGAAATATCGGCATCGGTGTAAACATTTTGACAAACGCTACAACAACAACCTGTGCTATTCACTGTTTCTTTAGATTTGACAGTATCTGATTGCTCATGCAAAAACATAAATTCATTTTTAGTCTTGACAACACTTTAACCCACCGGTTATAGTAAAGATGAGGTTGCTGGGGGTGTCTTGTTGAACACTGACGGTAGCATTGAGGAACCCCTTTTCAAATGTTGTTCACGTGGCAAACCCATGTCACATGCGCAATGCGCACTGAATCCTTACTAAATGCACCCATCTTAACCACGTCTAAAAAAAGATTTTGAAGCAACAAACCGAATGAAATAGACGTCTGCCTTGGGATCCAACACTGATGTGAGGTGGGAGTTCAAAACCAGTGATTGTCTCGAGAAAATACAGCAACTCTACATACACCTACATGTTATCGGTACGATAAACACGTGACAATATCATGTAAGATTTCCGGCAGTGAACAGAACATAGGTTATGTACATTTCTTTATTTTCGTACTATAAAAAAATTCCATTTCTTAACAAATGAAAACACAGCACAGACACATGACCGTGGGAAAATAATGACGTCATACAGAAGCGACACGCCCAGCAACCTGAAATTAACGAATCCCATACCACCTTGTAATTACTGTCATTTAAAAACGATAATAAAAATCGTCGCAATTCACCGTTTTGGAACAATCCGTGATCAAGTTTTGGGGGAATTTCTCAAGGTGTCAAGCCACTGTCCGCACTTAGAGTTCCAATTTCTATGACAGGGGGAATTTCCACTGTTACCAGGTTAATAACAATGATGCTGTTTAAATGAAACAAACATTTAAGGCTTCCTGTCAACCTGAACAAACTTGGATAAAGATAATTATCTCTGCAGTGAATGCGGCCCAGATGAAACAAAGGCTAAGGGAGAAACTGTAAAAGGTTAACTGTACAACAACAACACAAAAAATGTAACTGAATATCTTCCCCTGTTATACTTCGTTCTCCTTGCGATCCGGCCTATTAGCGAAGCGGCCGCGTGATCTGGTTTTAATGTGATTGTACAGAAACGTATGAGTGGATGGCGATTACACTCCAAATATCAGCGGGTATATAGTTGCATGAGGATATATTGCTGGTGTTATGTCTCATTATATATCCTTCCCCACGTGATAAGGTCTGTCAGCAACCCGCGGATGACAAAAAATATTTATTTGATTGGTGTTTTCCGCCGCACTCAAGAATATTTCACTTATTCGACGGCGGCCTGCATTAAGGTTGGAGGAAACCGGAGTCCGCGGGTAAACCCACTACCATCCGCAGTTGCTGGATGACCTTCCCAACTATGGCCGAAGAGGAAGCCAGCATGAGCTGGACAGTGACCGCATTGGTGGGAGGCTTCTGGGTCATTATGCTGCGCTAGCGAGCTGACCAACTAAGCCCAATCAAATAAACAGATAAATAAATATAAATGCTGCGTTGGCAATATGTCTGAATTCTTTAACATGGCGTTCTATGGAAGCAGCATATCCACTATAAATATATATCGGCAATAAAAGACGGGTATGGTATACACTTAAAGGCAGATTCACAAATATAGTTTCCCTTAAACACATTGCTCAGATCTCTATAAAAAAAGCTTAACAACAGTAAAACGGGCTTTGGTGCTGGTATTTTGAACACGCACTGCGCAAATCCAAGGAAGGCGTCTGTATATGCACACAGTCCATTCATTTGTGCGACTTCAAATCTGCTTGGCGCATTGCGGTGGACTAAGGAAAGTGCAGTGCCTCGGATTCTAAAACTTGTGTATTGTACATGCAAAGTAGATAATATCATGACATTCAATGGGACACTGCATTAGTTCAGTTACAATCGTATATGAAACACATCAAGGAACTTATTTACCCTAATTCTCCAACATTTTCAACCACCTCTGTCATGTCTGTAGGCAATGTTTTGAAACATTCTACAGAAAACTATAGAGTGAAGAGAAGTAATTTGCACCGTTTTTACGAAGCTCGGCTCTTTAATCATACAAACAAATGATTTTTCAGTATCATTTTCATATTCTTTGTAAACATAAATTCCACTGGAAAAAAAAAGTGCTTCACTGGTTGGAAAGGTTGAAAATTTTTACATTAGTTATTTGAAAGGCCCCAAATGTTGTTCACTTGGCTTGACTGCATCATAAGACATCTGTGAATCAATAACATATTCTCAGTTTTAATGTTATTTAACATTTATTACATGCATATTACATGTATATAAAACATACCTAATTAAACAGCTAAGAATAAATCACAATTAATGCAAGTAAAACAAGCCTGTGCATGAACGTTTCCACACAGAGGTACATACATGTCTCCACATAGATCAACTGGCCAGTTTGCTTGTGGAAGCTGTATAGAAACATATACATGCAGCGTCTTGCAATCCTTCCAACCATTAAATTTAGGTCAGGTCATCCTTCAAAAAAAAAAACAAAAAAGAAAAAAAAAAAATTCCCTACCGGCACACCCTATCTTTTGCTCATAGGGTCGGGTTACGCCCAAAAGTGTTTCAAGGATAGTCCCCAAGTCAATTCACAATTAAACTTCGACCAAATACAACCACGGGTGTTTCAATTTCCTAGACCACAAATACAGTATGGATTTATTTAGCACTGTGTAAATGATCTTTTCAAGGCCTTCCTGGTCATAATGGGACCTGATAAGGGCAACTAACTCTTGCAGTTTTTTCTGGTTTAAGGCTTTCTTCTTGTGGCCCACACCACCGGTGTAGTTAATCCCAGTGGCGTTCCTACCGAAAAGTTCTCCTAATGTAAAACAATGGAACAAGAGGTTCCTGGCCATGGACGCGGCGCTTTGCGATTTCCGCAATATAGTGGCGAGCTCCTCTTCCGAGAGGTCCAAGGCCTCACAGTTGGGCTCAAAGCGGACGATGGTGGACGTCAGCTGAGTGAGGTGGTCTCGAGTGACTTGTGCACTGAGTTGTTCCGGACGTATCAACCAGAACCTGTCGTCCACGAACGGAAGCTCCGTTACTGGCGGCACCAGTTCTTTTTGTGAGGATTGCGAGAACTGTGGCACTGGTTGTTTAATAGGGTTCTCTGGCACAACCACCGGTGCCAAGTCAGCTTCTGCCACCGCGGCCGCAATAGAGCTGGCAGAGACACCTCCGCTACTGCTGCCGAATCCCCCAAAGCTGAAGTTGACCGCGTCTGTCTGTGTGCAAGCTGTGGCGGTAATACTCCTGGGTTGGCCCAAAAGACTGTCCACTTTGTGTTCCAGGCGCTGGATTTGAACCACCATTCCGCTCACTAGTTTAAACAGCTCGGAAAATGCCTGACCGCCACTCGGAATTTGGTTTTGGACACTGGTCCCAGCGAGTTGAAAACTCAACGGCTCTGACTGGTTCTGGGAACCTCGATACACTAAATGGGAATTAGCGGTGTCATAGCTTTGGGTAAGAGACCCAGGAACATCCGTGCAAGAATGACATTTGTTGCAACCAGAGATGCTACCTTTGGAAGGTTCATGTGCCAAAAAAAGCTGCACCGGTGTCGGGGGAGTGGTATTGGTGGCACAGGTTGACCGAGTGAGGCAAGGATTATTACTACGGCGTGGAGTGGCTGAGGGAAGAGTTAGACTGGAAGATGAAGGCCTGGAGATCGTTGTTAAGTCAGAATATCGAAACAATGGTGTAATAGTGCCTGGTGATGGGAGGTGCACCGATTCCGTTGTGACACTAGACGAGGTTATTGAGCAAGGCCTATCACATGCGTTGGATGCCTCAGACGTCATTAGTCTTTCTTCTGGGACCCTGTTGGGATTGTGACCAGGTGCTGATCTGTTTCTAAGTGGGGGGCAATCTTCATGGGGCACAGATCCAAAGGTCTGTTAAGTAAAACAAGACAAAATTGATTGACTGATCGTTTGACTGACAGGTTGAATGCTGTATTAGGTAAAATAAGACAAAAACTGACGGATTGATTGTCAGGTGTTCAAGTCGCGAAATCACCATATCTACCCCACCCCTCATTTAAAGGGGGACATAACAAATAAACAAATGTATTTCCTGACCGGGTCAAGTTATGCACAATGATGATTTTTTTAAACATGGCCTTACAGCAATCTCAAACCAGTACACACTGTTACCTTATTGTCTTTCCGTTTAATTTTCAAAAACCTTGCTCTTTTGACAATTAAAGATCTCTTCCTTTGCAGGCTGGATACACAACTGGTATTTCTTCTTTCTGAAAGAAAGAAAACAATGTACCTAAACAATAAGTGAACAGCTTGGAGTCACATGGGGGAATGCCTGTCACTTGTGCCATGCTCTCGTCTCCCCTTCCCCTCCACTTTTTTCACAGCTTGTTTCTTCCTTAATGGTATTTGTTTGTTCTATTAAAATGCCACACTCAATTATTTTTTTTAACCATTGACATTTGGCCGTTACTGATAAACTTTGTTCGCTGCAGTATGTTGGTGGCTTCCTCTTTGGCCATACGTGGGAAGGTCTATCAGCAACATTCGGATGGTTGTGGGATTCCCCCGGGCTCTGCCCGGTTTCCTGCCACCATAATGCTAGCCGCCGTTGTACAAGTGAAATGTTCTTGAGTACGGCGTAAAACAGCAATCAAATAAATAAATAAATACGCATGTTGGTGGATAGGAGTATCACTAACCGTTTATTTCCACCAAAGCCTTACCATCATGAGGGTGGTGGAATCTACAAATTCTGCCTGAGATCAGGTTTCAACCTGCATCTCATGTGTCCTTGGTGATTAAGAAGGTAACTTTATCCCTGTGACATATATGTAATGCTCACCACCCAGCCAAGAGATACCAAGAGATCTGACATGTTTGATTAATCACTGTTTAACATCATACTCAAGAATTTTTCCACTTATAATGGAGTTTGGTTTAATCCGTGAAGCTTGAACTGGGTAGTAAGAATACCAAGCAAGTTGGTTTTCCCGATTGTTTATTTATTTACTTTGATCGGTGTTTCACGCCGTACCGAAGGACATCCAACAACGAAACAGTGTTTGTAACTTTTTTCACCTTCAATTTTTAAGAGCACCAAAAACTGGCGTGATGGGAGGCTGACTAGCAACCTACATATTGCGCTTGGGTGTTAAAGCATTTTTAGGTACTGCACATATGTTTGCCCTAGAAATATGCCAGGAAAAGAAAGTTTTTACAGGCAAACAAACATGGTAAAACATTGCTTTTTGTCTTGTAACTTACATCTTGCCAGCAACATATCATCCTGTCATCTAAACAAACCTAAAAACACGTGTCAAAGGTCTATTGGACTCTCAGAACGAGGAAAAATAAGACATGGAGTCACAGATGAAATCTTGCGGTGCATGTCACCTATTCAAGTCCATCGCCCAGTGCCTTGCTTGTGGCCTCAAGTAAGATAAATGTACACTACCAAGTAAGGAACGGTACTACCCACTTTGATATGTGAAATACTGCAGAAATATTTCTTAATGTGTGAATTGCCTAAAAAGTTTCCCAAAAATTGAATAATCCAAAATCTACATGTGCATCTACACATGTATAAGGGGACTCTGTAACAAAATTGCGATGCCACATGTATAAGGGGACTCTGTAACAAAATTGCGATGCCACATATATAAGGGGACTCTGTAACAAAATTGCAATGCCACATGTATAAGGGGACTCTGTAACAAAATTGCAATGCCACATGTATAAGGGTACTCTGTAACAAAGTTGCAATGCTACAGGTATAAGGGGATTCTGTAACAAAATTGCGATGCCACATACACAAGGGGACGCGGTAACAGAATTGCAATGCCACATGCATAAGGAGACTCTGTAACAGAATAGCGATGCCACATGTATAAGGGGACTCTGTAACAAAATTGCGAAGCCACATGTATGAGTTTCAGTGGCTACATGTAAATACAAAATGTTACAGGTGATACCTCCACTTACTGTACCTGTCCCTTTACATGAACAGGTGGGTGTTTTGCTGTGCAATAACATGCTCTTACTGAAACATGCCGATCACTGAGTATTTAACATATAAATTATTAACAGTCAAAAAGATCACACAAAAATGAAATCATGGTGACTGAAAACACCATTGAAATCTTTTTCCACCAGAATAAACACAGTCAAAAGTTTTGATTGTATGGTGGGTTTTATGGGCCATATTGATAATGTGGTTCACCAGTGAGGTCATGCCAAATTTTCTCTGCTACTAAAGCAGAAATTTAATGCCATGTCACCATTTTCACACCCAGGCAAAGATTACAGGAGTACACTTCTCTAACACAGCTAAACACAAGGTGTACAAAACATATTGTGACGTCACTGGTGACAATCATTATCAATATGGTTCAGAAGACCTACCAAAGGTCTTTTCACTCACCATAACTCCTTTTTGGTTTCACTGTTAAGAAATATTTAATCCTCAGTGAACTGCATGTTTCTACAAGACCACATTATTATGCAGAAAAGTATTACTGGTATATCTAAAGGTACAATAAATTGAGGAATCACCAGTAACATTCTATATAATTACATGTAGCCATTTCGCATATCATGACAGGACTACTATCCCATGCCTCGTACACATTAGGCCAGAAGCAAGGCAGTGGGAGGTGGACTTGAATAGGCCACATGTACCGCAAGATTTCGTCCGTGGCTGCAATTCTTGTTTTTTCTCATTCTGAGAGTTCCACACTTTAGGCCACAAGCAAGGTAGTGCGAGGTGGACTTGAACAGGCGACATGTACTGCAAGACTTCATCCGTGACTGCAACTTTTGTTTTTCCTCATTCTGAGATTTCCATAGACCACTGACATGTACTACATTTGACCTACAATTTCATCTGAGACTGTGTTTCTCGATTTTTCTCATTCTGAGAGTTTCGCAGACCTTGGAAAAGTGTTTTTGGGTCATGTTCCTGGCAAGCTGAGAGAAACAGAACCAAAAACAATATTTTAACATCTTTATTTTCCTCTCAAAAATTTCAGATAGAAATTTTAGTGGGTTTTTTCCGCCCACCATAACAACTTCATTTTTGAGTGGGCTTTCACTTTAAAAAGCAATCCAAACCTGCAAATAGGTGCCTGACACTGCTTTGGACAATGTGGTATGACCATGTTGTCCATGTTATTTACAACTGGACAAAAGGTCTCAGAGTATATCACTGTTACTGAAAGGGTGTTTTCAAAAATGTCAGGTACCTACATGTATTTGCAGGCTTGGGATCATGGATGACATTTTTCGGTTCAATACACTGCAGACATAGACGTGTTATCCCTGTGTGGTTTTCCTCACCTGTGCTTGGCATCTTGCCTCTGCGCTCATTTACATGGTCCGACTCAAGCTCCTGACAACTGTCCTCACTGACACAGGCCAGCACGCCTCCATTACGAAACGTCGTGTCGTTCACTTCATTCTCAGTGCTAACTGACTCATCCTGGAGTCCTAGATCTGCACTGGTTTCAAGTGAAGCAGGTCGCAGCCTTTCCTGTGACATGTCTATCTTGCACACAATAGGTTGATTATCTCCAGATAACAACCCTTCTGTCTTCACAATGGTCCATACATCAGATCCGGACGGAAGGTGAATCCTTTCTTCCTGTTGATCACAAGACATTACTGGTCCTTCACCGTGCTCAATGCCAGGTTCAGTCTTGATTCTTATATTATGCAAATTGTGCGCCTCCTCCATTGGGATGGTTTCTCCAGTGTAGCAGGTTCAGTGTTGCCAAAGGCTTTCCCTGAAGTTTGTTCGGTGTTACCAGGTGGTTTCCTGAGTAGCCAGTTCAGTGTTACCAGTGGGTTTCCTGTGTAGTCTATTCAGTGTAGCCAACAGGTTTCCTGGGTAGCTTGCTCAGTATTGCCAAAGGGTTTCCTGTGTAGATAAAGTTTATTGCAATGTTGCCACATGGTTTCCTGTGTTGCTTTTTCAGCACTGCAAAGTGGTTTCCTGTGAAGGGTGTTCGCTGTTGCTAAATGGTTTCCTCAGGGGTTACTCTACCAATCTGCCCCTGCTGAACTGCAACATGACATGTAATATACTGTCAAGACAACAACCACACTTCAACCAACATAACATATTTATTTCATCATTTAATACATGTAGGTGTTTTACGCTGGACTCAAAAATATTTCACTTATATGACGGCAGCCAGCATTACGGTGGAAGAAAACCAGGCACAGCGAAGAGGGAGCCCACGACCAACTCCATGCAGGTCGCTGACTCATCTTCCCATGTATGACTGGAGCTGGACTTGAACTCACAACAACCACATTGGTGACAGGCTCCTGGGTTATTGCACTGCTCTCTTGTGCAAACCACCTTGGCCACGGAGGCCTCACCAACATAACAAGTGCTGTTCTATGTAAGGAAACTATTAAAAATGTGCTTGTTTGTGGTAAAGCGACTGAACCCCCAAGAAAGGACCCTTCTACTAAGTTTTCACTGTGTTTTCAATGGAATTTCTTTTTAAAATTTTTTCTCCATGTTAAAATTTCTGTAAAATTCTCATCTACTTCATTAGGAAGAATAAAAAAATTGCTTAGTAACCAACCATATTTTTTGTGGCAGGCTTGTGTCACCTGCAACAAATAATCTTTTAAGGCTGGCCTAATTACCGTAGCAACATAATAACCACATGATATTGCTGAATGTATTGGTAATGTTAAGTTTGCAAATAGGTCTCTTGATATTTTAGAAAATACCCCTTTGTTGGAAGTGGTATGATCGACCCGTATTAAACTGAACTTTGTCCAGTACTATATAGCATGGAAAACATGATCATACCACTTTTTTCGATATTCATTTATTTAATTGATTGCTGTTTTATGTCGTACTCAAGAATATTTCACTTATATGATGGCGGCCAGCATTATAATGGGGGGACATCGAGCAGAGCCTGGAGGAAACCTATGACCATCCACAGGTTGCTGACAGTCCTTCCCATGTATGGCCAGAGAGGCAGGCAGCCAGCCTGAGCTGGACTTAAATTCACAGCCACCGCACTGATGGGAGGCTTCTGGGTCAATACCCTGCACTAGTGTGCTAACCGACTGAGCCATGGAGGATTCCCACTTTTTTTGATAAGAGTGTTTCAAAAATGTCAGGCATCTAGTTATAGACTTGCAATGCTAATTACTAGTACATAGTAACACCACATACATTGTACTCTACGCTTTGTGACATGTCAGCGCTACAGTAAGACATACAGAAACATCCATCCAACATGTTTATATTTTTCAAATTACACATATTTGTCTGATTGTCTCCATGGGTGGCAATCAAACAATGACTATACAATTATTAAATTGTGACAGAGATGAGGCATATTTAATCATTTAAACAGTTTTCACCAAGGAAGATTAAACTTTGATCATATCTTCATTTCAGCACCTGGAAGTTAATGGGGAACTTTTTAGGCCATTATTGATCAGTGTTATTAATGGTACCAAAGTGTAAGTTCAAAGATTGCATTTGGCTAAACCATGCATTGCCTTAAGCTTGCTGTTGGTTATAGTGGGTAAAACCGTATGAGATGTGGGCAAATCTGTCAGTCAGCCCTTCTTACTGTCTCGAAAAATGAAGTGGTCAACTTTTGACTGACAACTGAAAAGTCACTCCCCAGTCACATATGAAGTGTCAAACATAACGATTCCTGTGGCTTGTTCGTCCTACGGCTTCTTTGTTTCTATGTTGGCATTGAATAAAACACAAATTAGAACCTGAATCGTCGTTAAATGACAGATTTTCAGCATTTTTTAGCCAAGTTCAAAGGGTGCTGCCATATTGAAACAAAATCTCATGAAACTTCTTGATCATGTGACCTACAAGCACCTGCCCGACCAAGGCCGAAGGCTAATTTTATGCACAGAGATTGCTGACTATCTGCTGCGCGGGCTTAGTGGTAGCACCACATTTTATATTAAATGTAGTCAGAAGGGAATGTACATGTACATGAAGCTCTCTCCGACAGTCTGCTATCGTTTCCGTCACTCATCCACTGTACTAGTACCACTTCAGACCCCTCAACCATGGCATCTTTGCGCAAGGTGCTTCAGGTCAAACATTATTCGGCAGTTCCCTGTGATCATGCTCATTGTATACGTGACCTCACTGTGAACTCCGATCAACTGTTCTCTCTTTAAGGTAATTTCCATGTCATTAATGCTCTTGTTTACCTGTGGAATACGGTCCACATGTCTATGTTGTAACCCAATGAGAAAAAAAATCCTAGATAACCTTTTGGTTAAAGGTTATGACATGGCAACACTTTTGGCAGACAGGGTCACTGACAAGAGACTGAGGCTGTGTTTACTCACAGTCTATAACACATTACTCATGGATCCCATGGCTCTCGAATGTTACCGATGCAGACTTTTTTGAGTGGAAGGAGCGAATGGCAGATTGTGCGAGAAGCAAGAACAGGTCGTTGCGAAGATACCTGTTGAATGTCTTGGGACGTGTATGGAAACTGACTATAACATTGCACTGTAGTGTGAACGATTAATGCTAGCAGTCCGTGGGAAATTTCCACACCACCCAGACCAGGTCAATGTCTCATAAATGAACCAGTGAAAACACAGAACTGGTCAGGTCGAACAGGGGAATGCTCTCCTCATCTATATTCATTCAAGTTCCGCCCCCTTTAGTCAGATTGAACTAGGCCCTCTGCGAAACCGCATCTTTACTTTATCTCATTAAAGTTCTGTAAAGCAGAGAACACATTTCTTTTAGAATAACAGTAAGGCTTGTGGCTGGTGTCGTCGTTGTTGTTGTAGTGGACATGTCAGCATTAACACTGATAGGCATGGACAAAAGTTTCACGTTTCAAGCTTTGGCTTTTGAGATGGATGATCTCACATATTCACTGATTTACTTATGCCTACGGAATATGCAACGATTGGCACTTACCTCGATGAAGTTATCTCCAGTATCTAAATGAATTCAACACATTTCCGTTGAATAAACATAACAAGTGTAACGAAACTTTATCCAACCGTAATATGACACCATCTAACGCGCGTCGCGCCACAACTGTGCCACTTGACGTTTGAAAACATAACTTAGAAAATCTCAATTCGTGGTGATTAAGAACTTCGCCACATCACATACGTGTACGAGGGCTTGTAAATGCCAGGCAGTTTCATCTGAATTCCTTGGATCTTTTTTAAGAAGAAATTTTCTGACTAGAACTTGCAGCAGATATTAGCAGATATACATTCTTTATTCTATCTAAAGCTATATATCTTTTCAAAGAAAAGAAAAACGATTGACTAACTTTCACGTCGCTTTCCGTGGCCATACTGACAGCTCCGTGCACAAAATATTTTTAAAAAATTCAAATGAAATCATGTGGCACTGTGTACATACGTTGGTTAAGTTTTTTAAAAATGTTATTTATTATCTGAAAGAAAGAAAAACTGTAAAAAAAATCAAACAAGCAAGAATTAAGTTAATGAAGCTGAGGCGGAAAAAAATAGAAAAGACCAAGGTGTATTTTAAATATTCAATACTTTTTGATAAATATTCTCCATTAAATCTCGGTTTCGAGTTTTCGGTAATATTGTCGGTTGTGATTTTATAATAACTCTCGCGCATTTTCCTTTTCCAGCAGAAACAAGTGTTGGTATCTTCTAGAACACTGGTTCAGCCTCTCTTGCGCTCGGTTTTTTTTTTATGGATTTTATCCGAACGGCGCATGTTTGTAAGTAGAGGAACCTGTCTGTGTATCGGTATCATTAGATGAGCTTTTCAAAGCGTTACCTTTCACAGAAGCAGCCTGCTGTTAGGTATAAACAGGCAACAACAACAACATCTGAATTAAGATGTAGCCAAATGAATGACAAAAGCCCCGCTGACAACTCCCCCGGTAGACAATATCCCCGGCGAACGAACTAAATTGCATGGTGTCAGTATAATGTGACTGGGTGGGGTGTCATGTCCGGTGTCTTCGGCATGTTGTGCCCGTTTTTATATGTATAATAAGAGCGACTTCATGCAAGCACCCGTCTCTGATTTCAAGCCATATGTGGCAGTTTTGTTTAAATAAGACTTCTGTTAACAATATATGCTGCAATCAAACCTTTCCATTTACATACCACAATATATGTTTTGCTGTATAAAGTTTGTTTAAAGTAAAACATAGCTAATAGCTGAAGTACTGTTCATTAAATAGATAATAAAATTCTTTGTGGAACGTAAAAACCTGCTTGAAATTTTATGAGGTCTTTGTTGAATTATCTTCGTTTGAAGTGAGGAGTATTGTGCTGCCGAATGGAGATTTAAAGGCACCCATGCTTTTCAGCTTATGAGAGATTGACCAATCAGAGAGCTAGGAGAAATCAGCTGTTTATCACCCTGAGTTTTCTGTCAATATAACATGCAACAACATAGGGACAGCACAGTGTTTTAATGTTATATGTTTTGTTTATAACAAGTACATTTGTGAACAACACTGCAATGTTTTTCCAGACCATTGTGTTGTGGCGGGCGTACGTTTTGTGATCATTTTATGTTACAAATTTACATGTATACTTAAGTTTCAACCGCAACCCTAGCAGCTTACTACCGTCACATGTGACAAGAGTTCCGGGCTTGGAACATTTACGTCATAGCTCGGATAGAATGGCTGCATTTCAAGCTAGCGGACGGAGCATAGCTAAATGTCATTTTCGGCTGTTGTTGTAGTCGTAAGAAAAAATGCTTTACTGAAGTAAACACAGTGTTGTCCAGCCTTTTAGGCAAACTCAACTTAGAACATGCACTCTCTTTCACTTTAAAATATGAAGTGTCATTCCTTATACCTGTATATACTAGTCATATTGATTACTGGGCTTTCGTCTGTTGGGGCTGTTTTATCTTGTGGGGTTTTTTGTCCGCAGGATTTTTGTCTGTGGAAGTTTTGTCCGAGGGGCTCATGTTAGTCATTCTATGCTACAGATACAAAGTCCAACAGATATCCACTCCTGAAAAGATGGGTGTTTTCCTATCCATACTTCAAACCTCTGTAGTGCTTCCTACCTGATATTTTCTCAAAAACTGTGCTCTATCCAAGGGTTCTCACCTTTATGACGCCAAAAAAGGCTCCTGTCAAATCAGTCATTTCTAGACTGCAAACCTGACAAAGTTTTGAACTGACAGCCATCATTGCCTTCTCGAAGATTGGCCAAGTATTCTCCATAAGACTTGTCACTCTGTTCATGAGTGTTTGTGACAGACAACAATAGCCCCTGTGGAGAAAGGATGAACAGTGTCCATTGTGGTAAGTGATGTCAGCCAACAAAAGTGTGAAAGTGTAAGGCTGGAAACAACACAGAGGTTTTAAATACCGAAACCCATGGGTTTAGGAGTGGACCTCTGTTAGATGTTGTATCAGTAGCATCCCACATCTAATTCATTAGGCTACATGTACCTCTGATGGTGAATAGTAGTGCCAGTCAAATGCATGTAAAATAAGAGTTACATTTTGGTGCATGCGGCGGGAGGGGGGATCGGGGGAGTGGAATGTCTTATAAATAACTAGGATAAAAACAGTGGTACAAATCAGTTCTGACGCGAGTTCCATTAGATGAAAACATCGCATGGTTTGCAGCATGATAAATCACAACCTGCGAACACCCTGGTGATTCGTGCTTCCATGGTGTGAGGATGTCGCCAGGATATCATGTCTTCAAAATTATAATTTTTAAACCTGGACAGGTGCGTAGTTTTCCTTCACCAGAGCGTGTAATTGGATCATTGGAAGTCATAAATTATCAGGGGGCCTCCGTGGCTCAGTCGGTTAGTGCGCTAATGCAGCGCAATGACTCAGAAATCCTCCCACCAATGCGGTCGCTGTGAGTTCAAGTCCAGCTCATGCTGGCTTCCTCTCCGGCCGTACGTGGAAAGGTCTGTCAGCAACCTGTGGATGGTCGTGGGTTTCCTCCCGCCATAATGCTGGCTGCTGTGGTATAAGTGAAATATTCTTGAGTACGGCGTAAAACACCAGTCAAATAAATAAATTATCATCACATCGTGTCTAACACATTGCACTTTCATATTTTCAGGCCTTGTGAGGGAAAGTCTCTTTTGCTGGATGAAGAAATGAATCCTGAGGATGCTCTTGACCTCTCTGTTGTATATGTACCTCATGTACACAACATCAAGACACAACCAGAAGACATCTACAGTGAATCAGTAGGTCTTGATTTTCAACACAATCCTCTGATGTTTCCTGATGTAGTGCCAGAACGCGTTGATGTCCCTGGTGAAGCGCACACGTTTCCCGCTGAAATGGCAGGAGATTTTAAACATCTTGTAGCGCCCACTGTGAAAACAGAACCATGGGTTTCATCCTCTGCTGAAGAAGGAAACATCCGCCTTCCATCTAAACCCCAGGTGTGGCCCAGTGTTAAGCTCGAACAAAATAGCGGTGTTATTATTGTACCTATCAGTTCTGGTGAAGAAGTTGAACACACATCACGAAACCTCCAAGATGGAACCATGATGAGTCTAGCTGTTGAGGATTCCATTACAGAAGGCGAAAGAACACACACCAGCATTAATCCTACGGCTGCAGTGTCTTCCAGTCCCAAGACGGATGTTGCTAATACCAGTGGTCCTGCTGTTGTTGTTGTATGTCAAGTTGATGGACCACCCAGAACACTTAACAGACTAACAGCAACTTTTGGATCCAACCACAGTTTTTCAACATCTGGAGAAACAGTGCAGATGTGTGACAGTAATGTCAGTACAGAGACACCTATAAATACTTCATGTGGCCAAAGTGGAGTTGGGCCTTTTATCTGCAATACTTTTGGTAAAATCCTCACTACGGAGTCCTCAATGAAGACACACTCGGTAAAACATAGAGATACCAAAAAGTGCAAGTTGAAAGCACGTAATTTAAAACATACGAGTCAAAAGCCTTACACTTGTGAAACGTGCTGTAAAACATTCACTTCTAAACATACATTGAAGACGCATCGATTAAAACATGCAGGTGAAAAGAGTTTCGCCCGCGAAACTGCTAAATGTGCGTTGAAGACACACACTTTCAAGCACAAAGGTAAAAAGGCTTGTGCCTGTGAAATGTGTGGTAAATCTTTTGCTAACAAATATACGTTAAAGACACACCTATTGAAACAGGCTTGTGGTAAAATTTTCACTGCCAAATATACATTGAAGACACACAGATTAAAACATGCAAGTAAAAAGGCTTTCACCTGTGAAACTTTTGGTAAAGCTTTCACTACCACGTCAGTATTGAGGAAACACCGTTTGGCACATAGAATTAAGATGCATCACACTTGTGAAACCTGTGGTAAAGCATTTACCACTCAGACTACATTAAACACACACAGCCTTATACATACAGATAGTAGGGGCTACACTTGTGAAACTTGTGGTAAAACTTTTGCCACCAAAACCACGCTGAAAGCACACAACCTATTGCATGTAGATGATAAGCCTTACCTCTGCAACACATGTGATCAAAAGTTTGGGGAACATTCAGCATTAAAATCGCGCACGTGTGTCTCGGAGCACACAGCTGAAAAGGTTGAGTTCGCCTGTGGTGAGAGCCAGAGCTTTACTGAACAGCTATTCTTGAAAAATCATCTCCAAGTTCATCCCAAAGAACAAGATTTAACTTGTGAATTTTGTCGCAAAAGCTGGCGCAGCCAATCGTCATTAAACAGACATCGACTGACACACACTGGGGAGAAACCATTCCCCTGCAGTTTCTGTGACAAAAGCTTTGCCGACCGATCATTGCTGAAGCGACATTGTTTAACGCACACAGGTGAGAAGCCTTTCGTCTGCTCGACTTGTGGGAAAGGATTCGGCCTTGCGTCCAAACTGAAACGGCATGTTATGACACATACTGGTGAGCGAAATTTCCTTTGCGATGCTTGCGGCGCCACCTTTGTGGATAAATGGGCATTAAAAGCACACAGTATAATGCATTCAACGGAAAGGCCTTTCGTTTGTACTACGTGCGGCAAAAACTTTAATAAGCGATCTACATTGATGCTGCATAATCGGACACATACGGGTGAAAAATTGTACTCGTGTAACTTCTGTGGTCGAAGCTTTGCGCACCAATACACATTGACGAATCACACTCGAACGCACACGGGAGAAAAACCTCATTCCTGCCAGAAATGTGGAAGAAGCTTTGCCAAGAGATCTTCTCTGAAAGCGCACAGTGTGATTCACACGGGGGAAAGGCCTTACACGTGTAAAACGTGCGGTAAAAGTTTTGCTCATCCTTACACACTGAAGGGACATCAAGTAACACACACAGGTGAGAAGCCATTTGTCTGTGACACCTGTGGCAAAGCTTACACTGGAAGCGCTGGGCTCAGGAAGCATCGTTTGAAACACTCATAGTATATAAATTTCGTCCCCCCATCCTCGCAAAAAAAAAAAAAAAAAAAAAAAAAAAAAAAACCAAGGGAGTATTGTAGGAGCTAAATAACTTTCTCATAAGATATTACTTGTGAAGATGAACTTAACATTTGCCCTACATGATATCGTTCCACCTTCCAAAGAGACCTTAAAATGCCGTGCAAAGATTAAATGAAGTTTCGAAATCCGGTAAAATCATCTCAGCCATGGACGAAATTTTAAGTCATTTACAACAATTTATCTACGGTAACCTCGCATCTGTAACTTGTGCAAAAATAAAACATTTATTGTAAACTTCAAGCTATTTTGGAGAATTTGTCATTTCCTTTTGTGAGCGTTTGACACCATTTATAAGACGTTTTAATATATTTCACTGTGACCTGCTGGTTATGATGCTAGACATGAGATGGTTAGAGCAATCCAGCTCTGGCTGGGTTTTAGTGAGAAGGTCTGCCACTAACCGGGTGGTCGTGGGTCTTCTCTCGTTTCGCCCACCATAATGCCGTCCGGCGTCATAGAAGTGAAATAATCAGCGGCTGGCGTGAAACGAATGAACAAATGATTATGGCTTAGAGCCAACCTTACACGGCAGTGACGATAAAACAATAGCTGGAACACAAGGGATGCTTGTTCCTTCCCGGCCGAGGACAAATAATCATTGACATTCCCCGGTTTCTCGGGACATTGGTTGCAATAAGCTGTCCGTGGCGCTAATAGAGCCATTTATGGGTGGTTTAACATAAAGGTCGCTTGCTTGCGTTCCACTCACCAGTAGAGCACCTCGCTGCGAAAGTTAATCAGTTAAGTGCCCGAAACTAGACGTTATCCTTATACAGAGCGAACTTAACAAAACCGTAAATATTGAGTTCCAAAGGCGGTCAGGGTCTTCAGTGTACTTTGGATAAAGAATATCATTAAAAGTGGTAGTTCCGATTCGATAACTGCATAACTTTGGGGTTCCTCATCCTTTCACAAAGAGAGACAAATCTTGTTCTGATGGAACAGCTGTACCCTCTTCCTACTCGAACAACAGGTATGGTTTGTATCCACTCCCCAGGATCGACCCCTCCCCAAGATCAGCAAAGCGTTTACAGCAGATTTTTTGGTATTTTTGCCATTCTTTAGTAGGGGTTTATATAACATTAATTGTCAAGCAGGCTCTGTCCGGTTTCCTCACACTATATAATGCTGGCCGCTGTCGTACGAGTGAAATACAGGTTATCTTGAGAATGGTGTGAAACGCAGTGAAGTATATTAATTTATATCGCCATTGACGTGGGAAAGAAATGGTTGGGACATTAGGCATGATCCACGGCCACAGAGGCCCCGGAAGCTCTGTGACCACAGATTGCTGTAGACAAGTTCTTAGTTCTGACGCATCTCAAGGTTTTATAGTTAAAGATTAAAAAGTTTGAGGCAAAGTTCTTAGTTTTGGGACATCGGAAGGTTATAAAGGAATAAAAAATTGGTGGCTCCAAGATTAAAAACCGAGATCTAGTAGTTTCCAAAAGTCTACCCAGGGCTTTTGGCGAGGGTCCAGGGGCCAGTTAAGCCTGCGGGGAGCTCCAGGCATCCAGAGATTGCCCTGGACGCGGTCTTACGCAAAGCTGGAGCGTTGAGACATCAACTTTGGGGAGGGGGGGGGGTACCGAACCGTAAGAATGACGTTTACAGATGAGTATCTCTACAGTGAAAAACTTACTTCTAAACCTTCAACACAGGGTTTCGCCTTCACATTTTCCTCTTCAAATTTATTTGGCCCTTTTCTTCGCTATAGGCTTATGTCACTTTAAAATGGATGCGTAGACCCAATCTGATGTAGAACCTTTCCAAATGTCTAATGTAAATTTAATTTTCTTTTGCGGTACTCAAAAAGAATCTAAATTGTATAGCCACAGCCAGTTATCTATTGTTTGGTCACTGGAAACTTTTATAAATAAATACCGTAACAGTCATTCCTGTTGGGCTTCCGTGGCCGAGGGAGTTGTCTGCACAGTGATCGAATAAGCCAGGGGCCTTTCACCAATGTGATCGTCGTGAGTTCAAGCCCATCTAGCTCTTGCTGGCTTCATCTCCGGCCGTAAGCGGGTAGGTTGCCATCAACCTGCGGATGATCGTTTCCGCCGCGGGCTCTGCCCGGTTTCTTCCCACTATGTAATACTGGCCGCCGTCGTACAAGTGAAATATTCTTGAGTGCGGTCAGTCAATAAATCCCACGCCACTATTAATCCACTCTGGGAAGAAGACATTACGTACTGGTTCACGGTATAGCCAGAGATCCCATGTTTCGGTTTATTTTAAGTCATTAAATTATAAATTAAATCATCAATGAATCGCATCCTCGAATGTCTTCTATCAGAGTTCCCAGTATATCACTTTTTCTGTAACGTTCATTGATCAGTGGGTACTACAATATAGCTACAGTTACACATACAACGTGTTTGTATACATGCAGTGTACGTGTAAATGCAGCCTGGCTGTGTTAACACCAGTACCTTCCGAAAGCTGGACAGGTTATCAATCTTGAAATAACCGTTGAAGGCGCGAATAAACGACGTGGTAATGGTGGTTGGGTAAGCGCAAAAAGAGCCACCAAAGTCACTGATTTTTCACTTTGGAGAAACGATATTACTGCACATTGTAGGTGAGAATTGCACATTCTGTACTGCCACGTTTAAGGAGCAATTACAGGAGAAACTGTGCTCCTGAAGGGTGAAAAGTGTAAATAAGCCAAATCGGCCTGCAGCGGTGTCGAGAGATCACGCCGGTTTTGGCGAGACAGGGTGGGGTCTCTCGCGAACTACCGTGAGACCACGCGGGTTAACAATGTTGTTGTTGTTGGGCGCAAAAGACGCCCACCGTCTCGTCCAAAACCAGCGTGAGATCGAGAGACTTCTGCAATGCCGATTCGGCTTATGGTCTCAACAACAACATCGCGCCTGCCTCAGCACTAGCCAAGCATCTCGGCTGTGATCTTTTCATGTGGGGGTTAGGCATAGATCACAGCCCAGGAGCTATGCAGGTTAAAATAGTGGCATGTAAAAATAGCTCAGCGCGAATGTCACCAAGATATTCTGTGTTCATTAGACAATTTTTTTTTTCATATTCTCTAGCCTTTACAACCAGCAAATCCAAGATAATTCAGATTAGTGACTGACGCCCACGTGCGTTGTAGACAACTTAGTGCTTTCAGCACATGCGCATCCGTGGTTGAACTTTATACAAGTTGATTGAAGGAGTAGATTTGTTTAGTATGGACGTAAATTTCAGGATATGATGTCACGAAAAGGTCAACCCGTGATGAGCAAACACACCTCGTTGAAACAGATTTAAAAAGCATGGCAGCATGTGGTGGCTGACTGTATTGTCTACTTCGGCTAAGATGTACTTGCGAATTCTGAGGTAATGCTAAGTAGCAATTGTGGCAAAATGTGCACAAATATTTCAGCTTTCGAAATTAAGGTGGTTTATGCATATTTGTGAAGAATCTAACTCGCTTGCAGCGGAATTGAACGAGAGGGGTAGCACCTTCCATATACCCAAATCGGATCCACAAGGCCCTTGGGCTAAAGGTGGCCAGCAGTCCCTGCTTATCAGTAAATATAAGCCACCCTTAGAACGTGGTCTTGGGCTGTCACAGTACGCACTACAAGATCTAGCCTGATATCACTTTAGAGGAGAAATATGCCGAGAGAAGTGAGAACAAAGAAATTAGAAAAATATCATTCGCTCTGTTTTGGGAGACTTTTGTTACAATAATTGGTTGCAGTGCCCTTTTGACGGCTTGTACAGTGTAAAGTCCGCATGTCTTCTGCTACGACAGTGGCATATGTGTGCACCAGTTTGTCAGTGATTTGCCAAAGGTTGATGGTTTACATCTGGCACTGCTGTTTCCTCCACCCACATGTTTATGTTTAAAACTGATCACCAGTGGAAAAGCTGATATCAGTAGGTATTAATCAATGTGCATTAATCATACACAGGTCAACACGCCATGCGGTGAAAAAACCGGACTGGCGGTAAGAAGAACCTGAAATTAATGGTCTTTGAAGGAGAATGTGACATTGACTTGCACTTAAAGTGAAACTGTCCTATGGGGTGGACACAGGTAAAATCTCAGAAACTTAATCACGTTAGTATTGACAGCTGTGAAAGTGATGACGAAAAACACCCGACATAGATCACTGTTTCAACTCACTCCAAGGATTCATATCAGAGATAAAGTTTCTACATGTTGCCTGTGATGAAATTCGTATATTCCTCGTTCATTGATGGATGATGTGGGGAATGGTGACAAGATGGAAACCATGGTGATGCCCTGTGTGAAGATAGAGGTGTGTGAAGACTTACCTGACTCGTTGCCACGTCTACTGGAGTCTGTGATAAAGAAAGAACCTGTGAACTCTTCACATGAACCTTATTTGGAGTGGGGAAGGACAGAAGATGTGAAACTGTAAAGTGAATGTGCTTGGTTGCAAGCGCCTGGTAATGCTTACACGGAATCTGTGAGCGCAAGGCCAGGTCAGCTACAGGCTCTTAGTACTAGTAATGGTGAAAATGCTTATTCGAAGTCTACCGGCCAAGAGTCTTCTCAGCTGCAGGCTTCTGGTCATCCAGACAACACCGATAGTTGGTCAGTTGGTCAGTTACTGAAGGTGACTCTGCCACACAGGAGACTCACGCGCACAACATTGTCAAAGCAGAAAGTAATGGTATGTGGGATGACCAGCTGTCAACTGAAGGTAATGAAGAACTTCGCAATACTCAGGGCGAAACTCCTGTGAAGTCGAGTTCCTGCCCTTACATTTCTGAACAAAGGCACAAATCACCAACCTCCATTACCTGTGACATCACAGAGAGGGTGAACCTTCCCCTTGAGTTTAAGGAGACTCCACTGTTAAAAACACAAGGAGGAAATGAATTCCAGTGCGCGATTTTAAAAGTTGGAACAAAACCTTGGAGCGAAGATTCATCACAAATTGAGACAAGTACTGGACCTGTTTATTCTCACAACATCAGAGATGATAACCCTGCTGTGTCAAAACCTTAAAGCTGTAATGTATGTGGAGAGAGTTTTTTTTCAGAAGTATGTGTTAAAGGCTCACGGCAGAACAAATGTGATAAATGAGAATCCTTGCACTTGTAGCACGTGGGAAAAAGCTTCCCAATGAATCCAGATTGAAAGCCCATAGCGTAACGCTTCACTCTTGTGACACTTGTGGTAGAGGCTTTGCTTTGCAATGATGTTTGAGAAAACATTACAGAACGCATACAAATGGGAAAAGTCGCATCTGTTCTTTCTGTGGGAAGACATTTACGAAGCCACTAGATTTGAGCAGACATTTGATGTCACATACAGGTGAAATGCCGTACAACTGTGAAGTTTGTCGTCGAGGCTTTATTCAACCATTGCTGCTGAAAAAACATAGAGAAATACACAAAGAAGAAAACATTTTCACTTGTAAGATTTGTGGCAAACCATTTACCAGTGAATTAAGCATGCAATTGCATACTCCAAAGCACCCTGGGGAAAAGCCTTATGCTTGTGACGCATGTGGGAGGTGCTTTGGCCTACCGTCCAATTTGAAAGGGCACAGTCGAATCCACACAGACCTGAAAGTACGAACCTGCACTGTTTACAACAAAACCTTTGTAAAGCCATCCGATTTGCGAAAACATCTTTGCACTCACACCGAGAAGAAACCTTTTCCCTGTAGTGTATTTGGTAAGATTTTCAAACATGACTCTACATTGAAAAAGCATATGATAATGCGCATGAGTCAACTGTCACATTCCTGTGGCAAACCTTTTGCCTGTCACTCCTCGTTGAAGTCCCACAGTCAAAAACACTCGAGCAAAAGGCCTGTAATTTTTCATTGTTTGTGGGAAAACCTTCTCGCAGTTAGGAGGCTTGAGAGCGCATAAACTAACACACAGAGGCGAGAAACCTTCCAGCTGTACAACATGCGGTAAAGGCTTTGCGCAGCGTGGTCATTTGACAGTGCACATTCCGGTACACAGGTGAAAAGCCTTTCAGCTGCAGCATTTACGGCAAAGTCTTTTAGGTGCGTATTCAGTTAAAAAAAACACCACCAAATGCACAGAGGGGACAAACCACACCTATGTAGTATGTGTGGCAGAGGATTTGTCGTGATGGCCAACTTTCAGAGACTTATGCAGACAGACACGGACGTCAAGCCTTACAGCTGTGACACCTGTGGTAAAGGCATCCCTCGCCGATCTCATTTGCGTATCCATCATGCAACACACACTGTGGTAAAGCCGTACGCTTGTAACTTGTGTGGAACGTCAGTTGAAAACGCACATTAAAATACACACGTGTAAAAATCTCATGTCTGTAGAAACTGTGGCAAAAGCTTTCGGATGCAGCGCGAGTTGATGTAGCATATTCAGGCTCTTTCTGGCGAAAGGCCTTTTTCTTGCGATTCCTGCGGTAAAATCTTTACCAACCATTTCGACATGAGAATACACGTGCTGCCTCACACCAATGGAAAACCTCACCCATGTTCCACCTGTGGTAAAACCTTTGGCACGATTTGAACTACACGTTCAAGCACACGCGGGAGGAAAACCGTACAGCTGTGACGTGTGTGGTAAAAGCTTTTTCCAGTACATACAGTTGACCTCGCACTCCAGAACACACACCGGAGAAAAGCCTATCGTCTGAGACCTTTGTGGTGACCGCTTCACCTGGCACTGTCAGTTGAACAGACACAGTAAAACACACACAGGTGAAAGCCTTAAGACTGTTATATGCACTGAAGATTTACACAACAGTGTGGTAGCTTTCTCTGCAGTACTGTAAGAGTGCCCACAGTGTGGTAACTTTGTGTGCAGTACAGTGGCAGAGCCAACAGTGTGGTAGCTTTGTTTGCAGCATAGGAGCAGTGCTCCGGTGTAGTAGCTTTGTCTGCTGTACGGTAACAGTGTCCCCAGTGTGGTAGCTTTGTCTGCAGTACAGTAGCAGTGCCCACAGCGTGGTAGCTTTGTCTGCAGTACAGCAGCAGTGCCCACAGTGTGGAAGCTTTGTCTGCAATACGGTAGCAGTGCCGACGGTGTGATGGTTTTGTGTGCAGTACGATAGCAGTGCCATCAGTGTGGTATATTATGGTGCAGTATGGTCGCAGTGCCCACAGTATGGCAGCTTTGCATGCACTGTGGTAGCGGTGTCAACAGCTTATCCTGCAGTGTGGTCGCAGTGCCCACAGTATGAAAGCTTTGCATGCACTGTGGTAGCGGTGTCAACAGTGTGGTAGCCTTGTCTGCAGGATGCTAGCATTGCCTTCAGAGTGGTAGTTTTGCCTGCCGCAAGTCAACAATGCCCACAGCGTGGTAGGTTTGCTCGCACTGTGGTTGCACTGCCCACAGTGTGGTGTCTTTGTCTGAAGTGTTTTTGCAGTGTTCACAGTGTGGTTGCTTTGTCTGCAGTGTGATTGCACTACCCACAGTGTGGTAGCTTTGTCTGCAGTGTGGTTGCAGTGTCCACAGGGTGGTTGCTTTGTCTGCAGTGTGATTGCACTACCCACAGTGTGGTAGCTTTGTCTGCAGTGTGGTTGCAGTGTCCACAGGGTGGTTGCTTTGTCTGCAGTGTGATTGCACTACCCACAGTGTGGTAGCTTTGTCTGCAGTGTGGTTGCAGTGTCCAGAGTGTGGTGGCTTTGTACGCGGTATGGTACCGGCATTGGAGCACCGTCCGTTGCATTGGTCGCAATGTCTGAAGTGTGGAAGCACTCCCCACTGTGGAATTCTGGATTAAATCTTGACCATCGTCGTGAAAACTTACATCTCAACTTTTGCTTTAAACAGTGCATCGATCTTATCAGTATCATTGATTAGATCCAATGCACGAGGCCCTGAGAAATCAATCCCAAGTCAGTTCATACCGAAGACTTTAAAAATGGTACTTGTTGCTGTCTTGCGTGGCACGCAGCCCTGAGGGGTTAGAGCAAGGAAACAGGACTGGTCGGCCCGGTATGGGTATAATGTGACTGAGTGCGGTGTCTGACGTCTTCGGCATGGTGCGTCAGTGGCGACAGCACTCAGGTGACATGAACTCCCCCGTGCCACAAGAAGACACAGTACATATGCACATAGCAGTTTGAACACCTCCTCGTCGCATGACTGAAAAATTGTAAAGGACGACGCAAAATCCATGCATACATACACTCATGTACATACATTGGATTCCATTGTTAGCGCCATTTAGTCCAAAATGCTTCCCATATAAATACGCCGCAGGTCGGCGCCATGCACGGGATAAGGGTGTAACACACGGTGGCACCCAGGGTAAAATCACCGACCTGTGTTAAATAACTGGCACACTTTCCCTCCTTTGATTCCTTCCGAATATAAACTGAGCCGGCAAATGCGTGAAATAAAAACAGAATGGCTCCATCAGCTGCGTTATTACATATATGTATCGGTGAAGGTTAAACACCCATCATAAGGATTGAAACACTATGACGTCAACTTTATTTTACCAGCCTTCGATTAACGAGGTTTTTCCGTACCATCATTAATCATGAATGGTTGCATTTAGGGAAAAAAAAGTCAATATACATATATACTCAAGAAAATTCACTTCCACGGCTGCGGTCAGTGTGGTGCGAGAAAACCGAGCAGAACCCGCGGGGGAAACCCCCGGCCATCCGCAGGTGGCAGGCAGGCCTTTTCCATATACGGCAATGCCAGAGGAAGCCAGAAAGAGCTGGACTTGAACTGACAGTGACCGCACTGGCGAGACACTCCTGACTCACTGTGCTGCGCTAACGGTAACGCGCTAATCACCAGACCACGGAGACCCCGATTGAAATTCAGCTGGCTGAAACAATGGAACCACTTTCATGTAAAGAAATAAAGGTGTCATTTTTGCGTAAATGCCTTACCTATATCTATATGTAATTTTTTGACCATAAAAAAAAGCAAACGGGTCGACTATTTGAGGACAAGGACGCAGGCACAGAATGCCTTTTTAAATATATGCAAGAAATACGATCGGTCTGACTTTGAATACAAGGCTGTAGGCATAGCTCTCAAGCGGTCGACACGTTCCTCTTTTGCTTACATCTGAGGCATTTTAGGCAAAAATGTCAGCTGTTATTTCTATCCTAACACATCAGACATTTAGCAAAAACGTTCATACAAAACTACAAAGACCCTCTCTACCTCTTGTACCGAAATGAAATCCTATCTCAAACCTGACCTTATGTATAGAAGCCCTGGAATGCTTGAACAGCTGAGAGCGTCACTTTGGTGTAGCTTTCGCAGATCATCCGGGGAAATCAGCTCTTTATGGGCAGCAACACCTTTCCCGATCCGCCTCTGTTGTTTCAGTACCCCAGCTGGTACATGGCTGCTGGTGGTGAATTCCCCACCTTTCAGGATATTGATTTTCTCATTTTTACGGGGGTAGATCTTATGTGTGTCTTTCTAGCCGCACGAATACCAATCTAGGCCCGGTTTCATGAAGTGTACTGAGTGTTAAGTAGCACTTAGCCATGCGTACTTCCTATCTCTACAACATACATTGTCAGGGCAGTTAAGGGAATACTTAGCTAAGTGCGCTTCATGAAACTGGCCCCAGAGCTGACATTGAGGAGGATTCTCCTTTCTTAATACGAACATGTACATAAAATCACTGTAGAAGCTGGTTGGTACTGTCCAGAGGGAGGCTCCCAAACTCCGTGTAAGACAGAGTCACTGCACACCGTCACTCTCGTTTCGGTAAACCTCGTACAGTCGATGTGTTCCAAGAGGTCGCATAATATCGTTTTGGTTTTTTTTTTGTGAGCTTTGGCATAAAAACTTGACAGGTTTTCCAGTGATTGGACCCATTTTGACAACTGAGTGCATTCCTGCTTTCCATGTGATAGTCTGACGATAGATGTTCAAGAACTACCCGCTCAGACTATTATTTGGACGAGTCTAAATGTGCATGTAGCATGGAACATTTCCTAGGTTATTGTGTGCAAGAGAAACTTGGTTTTTCGGTTAATGATTTCACTGATATGTCAGAATTGTTAATCCCTAAAAAATATGTTCATGATTTCTATATAAAGTGATTCAAATCCCCTTTCGGTAAGAAGGAGAGTCTTTGAAAGTCATGATCAATGCTTGCGGATTTCCTACGCACTCCAACATGACGTTTTCCTGAAGATAAAACTCCCAGGCAGATATTTGTCCGATCAATTGAGGAATGGCACTTAGGAGTCATGTACTGTAACCGTCCACAGGTGGTCCTTTCAGCCACTATTCATGCATGATTGGCTGGATAGCGAAAAAAAAAAAACAGTGTTTGAATCGATTTACAAGCACTTTTTAGGCGTTACTTCATTTTATGGCCGGTTCAATTTATGGAAGGCAACCAATTTTTAAAAATCACTTGCCCTCAGGGCAATTCACAGAATCAAGTTCTGCCACCTAATATAATATACACATACATTTCTTCAAGTTCCCAAAATGAATGTATTAACACATAGAAATGTAGACATATATTTTTAAGTTTTGGTGTGTTTCTGTTCAGATGTAGATAATGACCCACCTATTATTCCGATAGCTCAAACCAACATCAAACGTGTATTGCTATTATATTGCTTCCTGAATGCTTGTATTACGCTTGCAATCTGTTAAACCGAGGCCGTCGTATGCCCCATGCTCATCTAATTGCACTAAGCAATAACCAGATCCCTTCTAAACTGATTTGCTCTAGATTATAATGGAGGAAACCTGGCAACCATATATGCATAGGACAGTTATTTTGACAAAATATTTGTCTATTTAAATATTTACTTATTTGATTGGTGTTTTACATCGTCCTCAGGAATATTTCACTTATCAGATGGCAGTCAGCGTTATGGCGGATGGAAACCAGGCAAAGCCTGGAGGAAACCCACGACCATCCCCAGGTTGCTGGCAGACCTTCCCACGAAGGACCGGAGAGGAAGCCAGCATGAGCTGGCCTTAATCTCACAGCGAACACACTGGTGGGAGGCTTCTGGACCATTACGCAGTGCTAGCACGCTAACCAACTGAACCAAATATTTGTGCAGTAAACCTACTCAATATACACGTGCTTTTCAAAACTACACGTACAGATCAACCAACAGGACAATCCTGACAGTGACCCAAATTCCTGTTTATCTTATCTCAAACCAGGCTGCAAACATTCAAAGAAAAACAACGTCACCGACACCTTTCAACATCAACACTTTCTGAAAAGATTTCTTAGCTTGCAGTTGATCGCATTTTTACACCTGAGCCATTTTTCCCTCTGCTGAGATGGGTGCACCGCGTGGACATCAAACGTTTTCTGTCTTATGGCACCCAGTCGCCGCGGGCTCAAAGGTGCCTTGCCCTGCTTCGACCCATCCACCGCCCTACCCTGCAGCTCCTCCCCCTCATACAGGGCCATCGTTAATGTCGAGGCAAACACCTGCATGTTTCCATCTGAGGTCTCCTCTACCATGGCCACCACACTGTCCGGGACGACACACTGATCCCGAGAAAAGTCACACTCGTCCTTGTACGCTCCCAACCTCATGACACTCTTACAAATCCCCACCCCCACCGTACAGGGCAACACCTGGGGGTCCGCAGGCCTGGGAGAAGCAGAAGGTGGGGCCTGCATACCGGGGGGTGGCCTAATTTCGGTCGGCACTGTTCGGAGTCGAGTAAGGCTTCGCTCCAATTTATCAAATCTTCTGAAAATCTGGTCCTGGCGGTCATAGATCACCTGCATGAGGTTACTCATGCGGGTTAACACCTGGCTGGTGGGGTGGCAGTGCACGCAACAATTCCGCACGTGTGGAGGCACTGCCGGCGTCACTGTGACATTACCAAGCTCCATCTGGGCAACCTTAAAGGGGAAAACACAAAGGTTATAATGAAGTTGGTCATCCGTCTACAAAGGGAAATAACTCTTATAAAACACTGGTGGTTTTCTCCCTTGTGTAATATACCTACAAGTGATCTCAATAACAATACAAGTGACTTTGAATAACCTTTCCAATATTGGTATTCATAAGAAGATAGAGGGCACTGCTGTTCCATCAGTTACAAGATTTGCTTCCCTTTACAGTGACCTGGCGATGTTTAACAATTGTTGCCAAACTGCTAAAACTACAAGCCTGTACTAATTAGTGCCACAAAAAATGCACAGAAGATAAATGGATAAGGAGTTATCATCAGATTACATAACTGATTAAAAAAAATGGAGAGCCAACTGTTGTCATTACTTTAATATACATTTATAACCTAATCACTGTTACGTTTGTATCAACAGTTTAACAGACATCCTATTATTCCAGTATTTCTACATGTTTGCTATTTAACAATTTCCCATATGACCATGTACCCTTAATTCCTTCATGGGACCTTCCTCCTCCTCCTCCTCCTCTCTCAACATCACATCTGCTTCCTCTCTCAACATCACATCTGTTTCGTCCATCATGTCGGCACCGTCTGACTTATCAGAAGAGGGACGCTCCTCCTGGAGGAGACGATGTTCTGTCTCCAAACTAAGAGCCAGAGGTGTTCCAAGAGGATTGACATCTCCCGTATTGGCAATGGGTGGCACAGGAAATTGGCTTGGAATTTCAGCACTTTCAGAACAAGGCCTGTGATGTACATGTAGCTGGGTTTCAACAGGAAGGTCAGCATCTCCTATGTTTGTGATCTGGACCTGAGCGCCACATTCAGTTGTCATAGAAACCAAGTGAGGCTCATCTGAGGGGTCAACAGTTTCTAACTTCACAGATCCCAAGTCAAGTTCTGCTGAGGAGCTAATTTTGACCGCCTCCATATTGCTGCCATCATTTTCATGCAAGGGATCAAAAGGTTCTGTCTTCACAGCTGGATAAACTGAATTTTTAACTTTCCCAGTACTTTCAATACGGCCACTCTGTATTCCAGGCTTTACAATGGGTAAGTTTTCAACTGCTGTTTTGGCTTGCACTGAACCATTGCAGCAGTCCTTCCATACCTTAACACAATGCACCGATCCTCTACTGCAACTCTCTTTTCCAGGATCAACCAGGACATTAGAACCCAGATCAGATTTATCTGAGTGACCACGTACATGTTGCTGTCTCATAGCATCAATACATACTGAAGGCGTCCCTGAGGAAGAAATGTCAACATCTGGTGTAACTGCTGCACACCTGACCTTTACACCACAGCTTATATCATTTGCACCTGTGGAAGACTGATGATTTGCCATCATCTGTTGTTTCCGCTTTCTTGAGGACCTCATCTTTTGTGATGCTTAAAAGGAGTTCTGACAGGATAGAGGCCAGAAAAATACATATTACCACTAGTGTTTTACATATTTTAATGACAAAAAGTTTCTACAACTCAGAATTAGTTTGACTTCAATGCAATTAAATGTCACTTACTTCAAACAATATGTCAAGAATCGAAAGAAAACTTTTCTGAAAGATATCCAAGTAAATTCTTCACAAGCATCTTTATGTGAATTTGCTAGCTATACTATGTTTCTGAACATCTGTCATATTCATGCATGTATCATTACATGTAAAATGAATGTCATTATGCATGTCAATAAGCATATAACATGTACTGAATAAAGTCATGTACAATGTATTTTATTTATTCATTTATTTGATTGGTGTTTTATGACGTACTCAAGAATATTTCACTAACATACGATGGCGACCAGCATTATGGTGAGAAGAGCCTGGGCTCCACATGACCATCCGCAGGTTGCTGGCAGACCCTCCCACGTACAGCCAGAATGAGCTGGACTTGAACTCACAGTGACTGCATTGGTAAGCACAATGTAATTCTTATTATTGTATAATCATGGAATAATAACATGTATGAATCAAAACACGGACAAGTAAAGACTTTCCCCACCTTCTCAGATGTTCATCATTGCCAGAGCTTACGGTGACGGGCCACTCTTCTTTCAACGACACACTTGCCAGAGTTAAGGAAACAAGAAACATCTTCCGCTGCACATTTTAAAATTTCCCTGGCATAAATCGACGTCATAAATTGTGGACCCTGTAATTAATGGAGTCTTCCAATAAAAATAGCGTGCTTTTTTACCTGTTAAGTTTCACACAAATGTATACCAGCCTCAATGTACACTTCGGCATTTGTAAATACTAGGTTTGTGTTTTCGTTAGTGGCTGACCCACTTTTCACTTATTTCTTTATTTCTTTCTTTATTTAACTGGTGTTTTAAGCTGTACTCAAGAATATTTCACTTATATGACGGCGGCCAGAATTATGGAGGGAGGAACCCCATGCAGTAGTAAGGCTGACAGTGATATCACGTGGTAGGGTGACGGCCATTCATTGAAAATTGTCCTTTTCTCCATGAACATCGGAATAATAGCTCAACCTATTCTTTACAAATCCCGAGCCCCGTTCATTGTGAAGAGCCTGTTTTACTACAGTTAATTAACGTCACTCTACCACGTGACAGCAACGTCAGCTTAAAAAATCCCTACACTACTAGTGATTTTTGAAAATGTTTTCCATGAAACTGAATTACAAACTAGTGTCGTCTTATAACATTTCTTGAAGTTGCCACAGCACTTTGTTGTTGTTGTTGTACTTAATCATGTTTGTGTGAAAAGCAAGGTGTCTTTCTGTACTGACGTATGAAAACAAGTTACCTTGAAGTAAGCGAAGCTAAAGAGAAAATTCAGTACTTACTGAATGACAGAGTCATTCAATAACGGTTCCTTTCTTCACTGATAAAGAAACGACATTTTCAATTTCTGAAACGATTCAATCAATGTTTAACGCGAGAATCGCGCCACAACATAACTGAAAAGGTATTAAAGTTTCAGACTTAATCCAGTCCAGTGGAAATCGCAAAACCGCAAACAAAATTATACTCCATGTAAGATGTGTTTTAACCAACTGGCTGCCTCCGTTTAATATGCGTCTTAAATGCAAATTACTGGGGGTGGGACGTGGGGATATTTGACCTTCCTGTAAGTGTAAATGGCCCTTGCCACTGCGGAGGTTTTACCGCTCCAACAGTTCAGTGAAAGACATCCATGCAACAAAAGGGAGATAATCTAATTTTAGTTGGCTCCAACACTGAAACAGTGTGCCAGATCCAAACTGCACAGCTTTTGTCCCTCGAGCGACAACGATCGGCAAGGGGTTTTAGTAAAAATACGTCAGATTACCAAACATGCTAGTTGAGAATATCGTTCATGTTTCCGCCAAAGTGTACCAAAGCCACGACACTTGTCTGTAGGCCTTCAAAGGGTTTTCCTTCGTGGGTGTATGATACATCTGGTAGGACTATGCATAATATATCCAAAACTGATGGTGTCTATTCACATCATACAACATACTTAGGCGAAGTAGTCATTTCCACTCTGTTTCGATTTTTTACAGTATTACAGTATATTTACAGTATATTAAATCTACTATTCTTATAAAGTCACAATTCAGTTTATCTATATGTAGGCTAATATGAACAAAATATCTGGACAATGTATCTCTTTAATTATCATTGCTTACAACACTAAGAAGACATCTTTAAAATATGTTGTTCGGCATATTGATTGTGGTTTGATGGCGCAGTCTCAGTTGTTATGATGCTATAAACCCGTTTGCTCGTTAAGGAAACAAAACAAATCTTGTGTTGTATTTATTTATTTAGTTATTTGTTTATTTATTTATTCATTCATTCATTTATTTAACTGATTGCTTGTTTACACCATACGAGGACTGTTCATATGTTGGTCTAATGTTGGTGGGAGGAAAGCCCAGCAAGAGTTGTATTTCAACTGACATGGTACATGTATCGTACATAGTACTGAGCTATGAAGGTGTACGAAACTGTGCAGGAATCACGTAGAGCCAAAATCTTGGAATTTATGTAAGACGACACCATGCATGTATGCATGTATGTATGCCCGGGCTTTACGCCGTTCTCAACAATTTTTCAGTTATTTTGGCGACGAGGAGTCCTTGGAATTAATGTATGTATATGCTGTGTCACCTTGTGGAAGGGAAATTACATGCTGCCAAAGTGCTGCTACCAGAGGAAGATCATACCGAAGACACCTGACATGACACCCCACCCAGACACATTATACTGACACCGGGCTGACCAGTCCTGTTTCCTAGCTCTAACTTCTCAGTACTGAGCAGCAAGCAAGGCAGCAACAAGTACCATTCTTAAAGTCTTTGGTACGACCCGAGCAAGCATTGATCCCAAATCTCACGACCTCGAGGCGGATGCTTTGACCATGAGGCTGCCCTCGAACATATGATATGACACTTACAGATTTTAGAACAGCATAACTGGCCTTATAAAACATATAAATACCATAGAACCTATGATATCCCAATACACTGAAGGAAAATCTTGCAGGAAAAATAATATTTTTTAATTCTCACTCAATATTGTTTCATTTTAGAGCGTTTGAAAAAGTAGTATGCGCTGACGAAAACTCGATCCATCGGCCGATTGACGGCCAGTGTCTGGCTTACTGTAGAGCTAAAATAAGGGCTCTCCGCTTTATATATGGTCTAAAATTTACCATGTATAACCAAAAGAAGGTCTTATTGTTACGTACACTTTATTTGAGGCCTAAATTGTTCTATATTTGGAAAGAAAGGGCACAAAGAAGTCGTATGTCTCCTCAGCATTCGTCGAAAAGAAAATGACGGCGCTTCTTATAACACTGAAGGTTTGAATCTTCTGATCGTAAAACATTTTTGTTTTCAATTTGGGGGGATTCTTATTTCGCCCATATCTAGTTTTTTCACACCAAAATTATATTTTTCATATCCCATTTTGGTGAAATGCAGTAAAATTATACTACATACTCCGATTTTGTCAACTCACATTTCTTTCAAAAAACTGGCTTAACTGACGTCACATAAACGACTGCCGCCGATATCATGGCGAGAGGAAACCGGACAGAGCCGGGAGGGAAACCCACGACCATGCACAAGTTAGTTGTAGACCTTTCCACGAACGTCCGAGGGGTCTCCGTGGGTCAGTCGATTAGCGCGCTAGCGCAGCGCAACGACCCGGAACCTCCCCACCAATGGGGTCGCCGTGAGTTTTTCCCTTAGATCAGAGTAGGGCATGTCGAGTGTGAAGCTTAACTGACTTGTCCATCTTACCCCAAACTGCTCATACAAGTGTGATCATTAACGTGAGCAGACAGGGAAAACGGTGACAGTTTCAAAACAAAATCAAGTTATGAAAATTTGGTGCCAATTTTCTAGTAGATCTGACACGTGCCTTCACATTTTGAAACCCGAATTTCCTGCACTCAGTGAATTCACTAAAACCATTAAGCATCACACGTAATTGTGTCTACAACATATACGTGTATACACATATGGCTAAATATTAATATAAACATATTAAAGATTTTACTAGTTTACTCATGTGGCACCTGCTCAAAGAAACATACAATATTGTAATGCAGATATACAGGGTTGAAGACAACACTTACAATATGATTCTAAAGAACAAGATATTTCTGAAGACCAAGACTGAAACACAAACGGGGAGTGTCAGTCATGAGATCAGCGCAGGCTGTTGGGATTAAAAATCCTTGGTCTCTATTGATTTGTGGTTTGGTCTTCCAGGTCACAATAGCTTCCATCAGTTTTCTGGTTGTAGTGTTGGTTATGTTTGTCTTGGCATGTTTCATATTGTTCCAGTCGATTATGTGGTGAGGGTTGATTAACACATATTCGGAGATGTCGGATTTTATATCTTTAGTTTGAGTAGAGATCTGGTGTTCTTTGATTTTCTTCTTCAGTGATCTGCTAGTTCCACCTATGTAGTGTTCATCAGGGAAGTGGTTAATTCTGTACATGCAGCCTTTGAGTTGCTGTGGCTTCTTGTCGCCGGGGCTCCAAGAACACTGAAATCAGAGATATTCTGAAAATTGCCTTCTTCGATGCCATGAACCTGCATCTTGTGTAACCCTCAACTACAAGGCAACTACACCATGACAACGCTTCTACATCTCGCTCCCAACCAATTCTACTTAACAATGTTTAAAAAGATAACTGACGCTTTTTTCACCCACGTCTTTTCCTTCTAAATGACATTTCTGACATATTTGTAGCCCAGGGGCCAGTTTCACCAAACTTCTCGTAAAAGACGTTGCTTATGGCGTTATAACCTATACGACATCTTTTACGAAAAAAAGTGCCTTACGAAGTTTTGTGGAAGTGCATATATGCTACAGATTTTCCCAATGGTTTCCTTCAATTCCTTTCAAATGGCTCGCAAACAAATACATCAGACTGAACCCATGATAATAATTCTGTGCTCTATTTTATCCGTCATGTTCAGGGGACACCCTCTGCTGAATACATTCCTTTATTTACTCATTTATTTGATCGGTGTTTTATGTAAATATCTGTGTTTTATGAATGTATGTGTGTATGCTTGGGTTTTACGTCGTACTTAACAATTTTTACCAAAAAAGGAGAAGGAGTCCTTAGAATGTATATATACTGTGTCTTCTAGTGGCAGGCTGAGTCCATGACGCCTAAGTGCTGCCGCCACTGGAACATCATGGCGAAGACACCGGCCCGACCAGTCCTGCTCCCTCTCAGTAATGAGCGCAAAGTGAGGCAGTAACAAGTACCATTTTTAAAGTCTTTGGTATGACCCGACTCGGGATCCATCCCTGGATGTCCAGACCACAAGACGGACATTCTAACCACCAGTCCACCGACGCGGTTGATCGGTGTTTCATACCCTACCAAAGAATATTTCTCTTATATTTCGACGGTCAGCATTATGGTGGGAGAAAACTGGACAGAGCCTGGGGGAAAACCAATACCATCCGCAGGTTGCTAGCAGACCTTCCCCTGTGCGGCCGGAGAGGAAGCCAGCGAGGGCTGAACTTGAATACTAAGCCACTATGCTGCACAAACACACCAACCACTTGGGCCAACTTCAGGCCCCTCTGAGTATTTGTATATATTTCTATGCCGACCCCGGCTATAGTCGCTTTGAATTTCATGAGTAAAGCTGTTATCATTAAGTCAGTCAGTGACCAGTAAGCCAGTCAAGAGACGATTGAAGATCAGACTTTCGTAAGAAAATTTGTACTCCTCCCACAAATTAAATTTAAAAGTTAAATTCATTTATTTATTGGATTGGTGTTTCACTATATACGACGGTGTCCGGCAGTTTGATGGAAGCAAACCCACGACCACGCGTTAAATAACACTTTAACAGTCTCCGGCATAACGGCTGCTCCAGCAAACACACTACAGATACACTGTATACACCTTGTAGAGCAGGGATATTTTATACGGGTGAAACAAAACGGCCTCTTATTATTTACAGTTTGCTTCTCATGACCATTTTTGGGAAAACAGACACACTAAGAGGGACAATAAATCATAAATTATTATTTACTCATTTACAAGCAAAAAGATCGTGAATTTCAAGAAAAACACATTTTGTTAGGCCAGTCCTTTATATAGGCCTACTTTAATTACTTCCTCTGAAATTATGGGGGGGGGGGGGGCTTCCGTGGCTCAGTGATGACCCAGAAGCCTCCCACCAATGTGGTAGCTTTGAGTTCAAGTCCAACTCATGCTGGCTTCTTCTCCGGCCGTACGTGGGAAGGTCTGCCAACAACCTGCGGATGGTCGTGGGTTTTCTCCAAGCTCTCTTCAGTTTCCTGCCACCATAATGCTGGCCGCCGTCGTATAAGTGAAATATTCTTCAGTACGGCGTAAAACGCCAATCATATATATATATAAATAAATTATAGGTGTGATCGAGTGAGTCTTGAGAATGAAGTTATTAAATGATAATGGCCAATCACATTAACAACCCTGTGGGCAAAAGGTTATCGCGACAAACTCTTTCCGTATGACCTGCAGAGTAATTGTCGCCAACACCCTATATGAAATTAGTATGGTACAATGCACAACGTGCATGCAATTATTCAAAAAGGCTGTCAACAGGTCAACTGATTTTCTGCCTATAAGCCATTAAATCGGGGTACTCTAAATCCCAGCGCACACACGAGCTATAAGTATCACCTTAGAAAAACGCCTCCAGTGCATGTTTGCTGACTACTTTGATCAATTTGCTTGAGTTTTCACCTCTTGATGTGTGGAGAAAAACATCTGTCCTTTTCAATATTTTTTTGACTCGCGAGACAAAATCCTCATTGTGTGCCTTGAAGAGCGAGCTGTCCTTAGCGCAATGGGGAAGTGTGACCAATCCAAGACCATCGTTTTCTTCATGTAACGGAACATGACCCCTTACATGGTTACATGGCAGAAGTCAATTTCAGAAATGACGACCTCTCCGACGACGTTGTGAGCCGATGGTACAATGTGGATTTGAACATGACTTGACCAAATTGCTTAGCCAGCTTGCAGGAAAGGTGCTTTGCTCATCAGATAGCTCGTGTCTGCGCTGGGCTTAAGTTACATGTACCCCTGCAAGTCCACAGTTTCTCGAGATTTTTAACCGTAGGCCTTTAACCGTAGGTCTTTAACCCTAGGTCTACGGCAGACAATCTAATCAGGTTTGAATAGCGGTGCTGTACACAATGAAAGGTTAACTTTTTCTCACTTGAATTACCATTTTAGATTAAAGAAACTAGATTCTCTGATGAGACAGTAGCTCTACTGGCCGAGACAAAATTATCACAGTGCCGATTTATGTACATGTATGTATGTATAGCAGGCATGCAAGTAAAACTGAAAATACTACGAAATATGTACCTTGATTCACTTGTACCAAGTTTTGTTAAAAGTGAACAAAAACTGTAGAAGTAATTAGTAGTATTTTTAAAGAAATATTAATATATGCTGCATGAGCTGGCCGACAACCGATCATCGCAATGGAAAATCGATACTACAATTTCCACATCTTGATGTAGTCTAGACTTCACCAATTTTCATTGAAATCAGACAACCCTGTAGGAGGATTTACAGAGTTTTGAAAGATATATGTTAACACATACTGGATGAACAGACAGACCGACGGCTGATCATAGGAATTAAAAATCGATATTCCGAATTATGTATCTTTATGTAGTCTACAGTTTAACCAAGTTTCGTTGAAATTTGGCAAAAGCTGTATGACTAGCAACATTTTGAAAGAAACATTTATTTGGTGGATAAACGGACAGAGAGAAAGAAAACCAATCACCAGTGAAAATGAAAATCGATACTACCTATCATGCATCTTGATGTCTACGCTTCAACCAAGTTTCGTTGAAATCATACTAAAACTGCTAGAGTAGTAGCAGTTAAAAGAAACGTTAACATGGTGGATGAACGGACAGACAGACGGATATCTGATCACGGAAATGGAAAATCAATAGTCTACACTTGAACCAAGTTTCGTTGAACTTGGACCAAAACTGTGGGAGATGCAGACTTTTAAAACAAATGTTAACACGGACAAACAGACGGACAAACGATCATTGAAACTGAAAAGCTATAGTACCAATTACGTATCTTGATGTCGTCTACGCTTAATGCAAGTTTCGTTTAAATCAGACAAAAAGATGTAGCTGGAATAGCATTTTGAAGGAAAAGTCAACGGACGCCGGACAGACAGACAGACAGACGGACGGACGGATGCCGGGCAACTTGCTAGTACATAAACTCTTCTGGTCTTCAACCAGTAGAACTAAAAAGAGAAAATTCAGCCAGTAATATACATGTAAATGTAGACAATAATATATATATACAAACATATATACATGTACACATTAATACCACTTACCATGAACTAGCAACCGATTCATCAATAACAACAATATAGTTCGGTATACACATGCAAGTGTTGTAATTTGTCTACAAGTAAAGCTCTACATATATCAGCATTTATGGAATTAGAATCAACTGCGTACAAATACAACACACACCGCTCTTAATGACCAGGACAAAAGGCGCAGAAACTAGGAAGTATACTAAAACATAAACGTAGTTATAATACTGATGGATTATGTTATCACAGTATACATGTACAAAGTAAAATACTAGGGATATTTTCATGTCTAATACATGTATACTGTACAAGTAATTTTCGTTAGTCGAACCCTGTCTAAATACATATATAGAAAGTTGTATAATAAAAAAAAAAGAAGAAAAGAAAAACAATGGGATCTACCATTACTAAATTATTTTTGTAGAACAAAACAGATAAAGAGTAATGGTCATCATCGTTTACTGTGATTCACGCGTTCCTGCCTTTTCTTAGTTTATTTATTTATTTGTTTGATGTTTTGCGCTTAACTCAAGAGTATTTCACTTATACGACGGCGGCCAGCATTGTGGTGGGAGGAAACCGGACAGAGCTCGGGGGTAACCCACGACCATTCGCAGGTTGGTGGCAGATCTTTTCACGTACGGCTGGAGAGGCAGCCAGCATGAACTGGACTTGAACTCACAGCGAACGCATTAGTGGTAGGCTTCTGGGCCACCGCGCTGCGTTAATGGGCTAACCGACTGAGCCATGGAGGTCCTGCCTTTGCTTAGGTGGACATACGAATGCACACACATACCAAAGCTCAAATTAAAAGTATACGTCCACCAGTTGACTTACTGGAACATTAACACCGTCCAATCCACCCTAAATGTAGGGAGATTACGAGTACAACAGAACTCCACCCTGGATCTTTCTTATGAATTTGCTTATACCATATCAGGATGTATCGAGAACTACTCTCCCGTTGGCTAGGGGTTACGCAAGATCAGCCACAACATGGACAGTCCCTTGTGACTTTATACGGATAGGATTCATCCTGCTGAACAGCTATCCAGACCAGCAATACAGACCATTATGAAAGTTCAAACTGGAAGGGTTGTACCATTTCCAGGGATAGGTACGCAAGAAATCAGGACAGCATGGTTAAGTCGCACAGCTACAGACTACCTCCTCAATTTAAACATTGAAACGATTTTTGTGACTAAATTATCAAACATTTCAGGGATCACATGGAAATACTCTTTGGTATGAGCTGCATATCTAAAATATTTACACTTTGCAATGAAGAGGAATAAATAGCTAGGTATTAACATGAAGAAAAAAAGAAGTAAAAAAATCAAACCGATGAAACATTTGGCAAATCTTGCACGTCTTGTAGGTTTTCCGGGAGATAGGCTCTTCGACATGACTGGGAATGTGTTTTTAGAATAAACAGGCGTGTGAAGCTTTTGCCACACCCAGTACAGGTGTAAGGTTTTTCACCTGTGTGTGTGAGAACATGGGATTTCAAAGTGGATTGCCGGCTGAAGCCTTTGCCGCAGTAAGAACACGTGTGGGGCTTCTCCCCAGTATGAGTTAGGTAATGAGCTTTCAGCGAGGACTGATGCGTAAAGCTTTTGCCACAGGTCGTACAGGTGTGCGGCCTCTCACCTGTGTGGGTAAGGCTGTGCATTTTCAAGTTGGATTGCTGGTTAAAGGTTTTGCCACATATTTCGCAGCTGTACGGTCTTTCCCCTGTGTGGGTCACGATGTGCGACTTCAACCCGGATTGTTGCGGGAAGCTCTTGCCACAGGTGGTACACGTGTAAGGTTTCTCGCCTGTGTGTGTTCGACTGTGCGTGCGCAGGGTGGATTCGTGGACGAAGGTTTTGCCGCATATCTTGCAGGAAAAGGGCCTTTCGCCCGTGTGCGATGACCTATGCGTTTTCAAGTTCGACTGGTAGGTAAAGCTTTTGCCACAAATGTTACAGACGAACGGTCTTTCACCTGTGTGTTTTACACGATGTGAGGTCAGGCTGGACTGCTGGGTAAACCGTTTCCCACAAACATGGCAAACGTACGGTCTACCGCTGATGTGCGAAAGTTTGTGCGATTCCAGTGTGAACTGATGAGTAAACCTCTTGCTGCACAGATTACAGGCGTGGGGTCTTTCATCCGTGCGAGGTGGGCCGCACATGTGCGTTGCGGAACTTCGGTTAAACCTATTCTGAATCATGTAACCAACCTGTATGTTTCCATCTGCGTCTGCACCGCCGGGATCCTTGGATAAATCTAGAGAAACTTCTTGTTCTGACGCTGACGCTGACGCAGGATATCTAACCGTATCCAAGGGCTCCGCATCTTCCCTCCCGGTCAGCTCATCAGTGACGTCAGCATCGTCATTCTGCTTTATAATGTGCCAGACCTCCGGTTCGTCCATTGGGTCATCTCCTTCAACTTTAATGGACCAAACATCTCGTTCTTCTAGGACCTCAGCACTTCCTATCTGATCACAGTTCTTCCGCTCACAGGGTGGACGTTCGACTGGAATGTCACTGCAAGTTGATTTGGCTGTTTCCAAACAGTCACTTCCAAAAGAGCTGTCCTTACTTGCTGAAGACTTTGTCTCAAGGTCACCTTGGAGTTTTTCCTTAGGCCAGGGCTGTAGCCGAAGCGAACTTAGGAAATCAACCCGATTGGTGTTTATATGTTGTGTGTGAATGTCTACAGATGTAGGATCAGGCTGACCAGAGAGATCATTGGCTTTTGTCTTCCGATGTCCTGAATGAGATTTACAAATCGAGTCTACAACCTTCTTGTGACTCACATGTTCCAGGGTACATGTAGGTTGACAGGAAATATCAATGGTTTTCTTGGCCACGGGTTTAAGAGTAGGTTGACTAGAGAGGATCCGAGCTTTTGTCCTCGGAGACTTTTGTGATGGTTGACTGGAGAGGTCTACAGCTTTTGCTTCTGGTGAAGACTGACACGAAATGTCAACTGCACGAAATGTCCCCACTGACTCCGAGGTGGGTTGACAAAAATTCCCGGCTTCTGTGGCAACAGACTGTTGACTGGATACATGTAGGTTTACAGCTTTGGTGTCCAAAGATTCCATAGAATGTTGATTTGAGTGACCCAGGATTTTAGTTCCCTCGTGTTCTGTACGAGGATGGCACGAAAGGGCCACAACTTGTGTTTCTGATCTCAGTGGAGTTTGACAGGAGAGGTCTACAGCTTTGGTCTGCACAACGTCCATGGAAGGCTGAAATGAGAGATCAACTGGCACGCCTGTAGGTTCACCTGACATGTCCACAGTATTTGACCCTATCTGAGGAGACTTACGTGATGTTCCCACAGGTTGTGTCTGGGTAGCCTCTGATGAAGGCTGACATGAAAGGTCCACAGTGTTTATCCTGACTAACTGTGGGGCAGACTGGCACGAAAGGTCAAGAGGTTCACTTTTACCACATGGCATAAGCTGAACCTCCACCTGACTGCCAACTGCAGTGTCCTGTCTTGTTTCCATGGCAACAGGGTCTCAATTTTTTTGTCTGTAACCACAGACAATTTTCAGTCAGGCCAAGACAAATTTGCTTTCAGAACAAAGCTAATTCCTCTCAAAAGTACAGTCTCCCTTTTCAGGCCAAAATGCTAAGACACAGTTAAGTAGAGGTGATAAATTTCTTTCACAGGTGAAACACATTTTGAATTGCACACTTTGCAACAGTTTCTTTCCAAATTGTCAGACGCATCCTCAGGCATGTTGCAAGAATAATCTGAAAGCAAGAGAAGATAATGACAGCAAGAGTAACCATATTAATCAATAAATGATGTGGATTGGCTTATATGCATGTACATATGACAAAATATTCCCTGAAGTAGCCAAGCTATGTTCATAGGGAATTTTACATATTACTGAGAAATTGTTTTTGAGATGTTTCAACAGGAGAAACATTGCAGTTACAAGTATGCTGATTAAGCTAATTAGCATACAAATTAAAGTAAGTATACCTTTGAAAAGGCCAAAAAACAAATACCTGAAGTCAAACGCTAACCACGTTAGTATAATAGTGAAAAGTTACAACGTATTAAGAGATGGTAACAACAGTGTTTGAAACTCCATGAATTCCCATCATTAAATTCAGCAATACATACAATGAGATGGAGGGCAGGGGCATAAAAATCTATCGGAGACAGAGACAGAGAGACAGCCAAACAGCACCATGACAACACAAATTAACACTATGCGTTTGAGAAGCAAAACTTTAAGACTTTACCACTCAAAGTACAGTACAAGTATACCTTTTTTTCCTTGTCTACAATCACTTAGTCTTACTGTATGTACCCTACTGTTTCATTTATTCATTTTATTGGTGTATTAACTTGCACTCGTGAATTATAACTCATTTTGTTGTTTCTCTATGAACATCACTTGGCTGCTTCAGCCATTCAATTTCCTTTGAGAGTTACCTCCCCTGGAGGCTCTCTCTCATGGTTTATATCCCTCAGTGACTCCTAATGAAACATACAAAGAAAACTCAGAGACAAAATCCAAAAGCTATTTTTTATATTTCATTCAAGTTTCATTTTAGCTCTACTAGTATATTGTGTAAATATTTATAAATGAGTGCTTGTGAAGAGGCTAAGGGAAGATCAGTAATACACTGACAGTGTGGTTTTACTCTCAGAAAATAAAGACATTATTATTTTTTTTATCATAAAGTCTTGGGGCAAACATGAAAATATGGATTCATCAGTTCACCACAACAAGGGATGTGTTAGCTTCGCTTCAGTTGATATACCTTGATGTGGGTGCCTGACTCAGTCCATCTAATGTTATATGTATAATGTTGTATCCATCTACTTCGTCAGCCATATGGCTGTCAGAATCGTACATTACTATTTAAAAGAGGAGACCAACTTTACGTTAACATCATCTGAAATACCACTGTACAGTATGCTTATTCTAATGATTTTTTCACAATTTGTTGACATTCATTTTACAGTGAATAAAAGTTCAAAAATATTCTGGTTCCACAATGAAGTTTTGGGGCAATGTTAAACATCACAACTTAATTGCTGTAACAGTTAAATACAGGTGTTGGTGTAGGGCTACATGTATTCATGTAGAACACATATATATAGCAATCACGGGATCTTTAGGAACCAAACAGAATCTTTGATGTAACTATGATTCAGCCGGTTCAATATCGTCCAAAATGTCAACATTCATTTCCATTTTAATCACTGTAAAAAACATGACAAAATATAATGCCGACCATATATGTAATCAGTGTGCAATGGCCCTTTAGACAATGCATACTTTACTTAAAGGTGCTCTGTTCTTTTAAATATCAGACATGAAATTATTATTGCTGGTGGCAGGCTGAGTGCCTGAGGTAAACCACCAACCTTTGGCAAGATATACCTATTCAGTAATGGTGAAATTTTTCATGTCAGACAAGCTAAGCTGGTCAATCATTCCCATCAAGTTCACTGTTGTCATTTCCAAAAATCCAGTGACAGAAAATATCCATGACATAGAGGGGTGATTAATAGAGATCAATTATTCTTGAGAAATAATAATTAAAAAATTCCAAACTGCTAGCATAACTTCTTCCATTTCCTCTTCAACCAAATTGTATATCTTCATGTGCCTTTTTATGTGCTTTAAGTAAGCCTCTCTGAATTATACATGTAGAGCTGTTAAATTCTAACAGAAACAATGTAAAAAATATGTGTGTGCCTTACAAAATTGGCAGCATGCCTTGCTGTGGATTAGACACAGTGCATCAGACACATCGTGCGTACATGTAAGTCTACAGAATTACTAGGCACTATACTCTGAGATGCACATGGACTTTGTTATCTAGCAAAATGGTGAAGGAATAGGGCCAGTTTCGAGCACCTGACATGATTGAATGACTAGTAAAGGACTCCCCGCCAACTTAAGCTGTTTTAAATGGAACCATTGTTCATTAAACCAACACAACATGAGAAAGTGTTGAGGGTGCACTGTGTCTAGCTATCCATTAACCTTACAAGTACAAAAAGTATATCGCATTAATTCATGTCAGTTACTTTCAGATATTTGGAAGTGGCCTACAGGCAGGCTGTATTCGGGAAATGTTTTTATTATTCATACATCAGTGAAATCCCAGTATCTCCTTCACTTAAAAAAGTGTTGTTTTCTCTCCAGTGAAATATGACATTTTGATATTTCACACCCAGACTTCATGACGTCAAAACAGAAACATATTATTTCATAAAGATCCAGTCTGATCTCAGTGGAATGAAGTCTTAATGCAAGTTTAGTCAACTGCTACATTCTCCGGTCACGCAAGAAGACACGACGTCATATAACACGTCATGTACACGATGTCACGCTCTAGGCATGTCTGTGACACCCTATGACTGGAAAAAAAGCCGAAAACTCTTTAAAGTCCACAAAATCATGACACTCTTAGGGTATAAATAATAAATAGAATATTGCACAATGAAAGCTGAATACCATAAATATTGTTTTCGTGTCAGGTGGAAATGATATCCCACGCTTTCCAGTGGGTTATCATTTCCACCTCTCACTCGGGCAATATTTATGGTATTCAACCTTCACTGTGCAATATCTTCTATTTATTCTTCTAAAACACTGTACAACTAGTCCTACGCCATGACTCCGGAGTATTTTTATATCCTGTTACGTATACATAAGATGTAAAAATACTCGAGTCATGGTGCTGGACTAGGGTACACTGTGAATATCATGGGTGCATTCACGCCGTCACTGCAAATATGTGTCCAAGTCACAGGACCACGTTTAGTCTAAAACATTCGCTGATAAAAGAAACCTGCAATAATCCAATCACAGAATCGGTTTTATCATTTATGGTTGTTGTTGTACTTTCAATGTAACTTATGTCGCTAGCAGAACATTTTGGGAAATATTCGACTGCAGCAAGTACTGTTACCAAAAAGAAATATTTATGATTAACAAAATTTACTTACATAGAGCATCGATGTTCGGCATTCTGTTCCATTTATTTTCAGAATAAAAATAACTGCCAGAAGTCAAACATTACAAAAAACACTTCCGCTCACAATGTGATATCTCACGCGCGATTGGCTAACGCGCCACAACAGAATCAGGTTTTTACACATCATATGACCTACGGTATGTTCCGAAAACCCTCCTGTAAAAGCTATAGCTGTAGAATAAAAATTGAAGTCCAAGTAGTCCTTCTCGTTTGTGCATGTGAAAATAACAAATGCAATATTTCATACGGTATCATTTTGTTTATAAATGAGGCCCAGTTTGTATTACATGTATTAGGCCTACATGTAGGTGAGAGAAGCAGTTCTCTAGGTCAAACTGTTCGTATCCCCTGTACCTTTTTAGTGCGGGGAATTGGCTTAACGGAGAAGGGGGGGGGGGGTAATACTTTATGAACTTTTTGCAGGATGTATATTGTGTATGTGAAAGCCACATTATAATTTAACTCTATTCGTGTCTCTTCTGTATGTCGGAGCTACGCGCCATCAATATGCGGTCGCTATGAGTTCAAGTCCAGCTCATGCTGGCTCCTTCTACAACCGTGGGAAAGTTTGAACTTGAGGATGGTCGTAGGTTTTCCTACGGGCTCTGCCCGGTTTCCTTCCACCATAATGCTGGCCGCCGTGGCATAAGGGAAATGTTCTTGAGTACGGCGTAAAACACTGTCAGTCAGATGAATAAGTAAGTAAGTAGCCTACGTCAGAGAGGTCTACATGTACATGCCGACCACCTTAATATGCTGTATTTGTTTACATAATAGATATTTACCTCGATCCCCACTCCCTTTTACCCACGAGATCACATAGATCTACGACAGAGGTCACTAATTTTATTTGTGGGTATATGAATCCGAAGTACAGGTTGGATTAAACCAGGACTTTCGGCAAGTACCTGGTGAACTTTCCCACCTGTGGCGCATATATCTACTCACTGCACACAATCAGAGGAAAGAGAATTTGCATACTACCATAGGCCCACTGATGGAGGGCAAATGAAGTAATTTCATATATGTTCATGTACGTGCACATTAGTATGTGCCTACAGCACTTCATTAATTGGCTATAATTTAGGACGCTTCACTCGAGCAACATGAACTGGCCATTGGTTTGTAAACGCATATGCATCATAGCCATACAATCAAATCTACATGTAAAGGGGGGCCACCGTGGCTCAGTCAATTAGCGTGCTAGCGGAGCGCAATGACCCAGAAGCCTCCCACCAATGCTGTGAGTTCAAGCCCAGCCTATACTGGCTTCTTCTCCGGCCTTACGTTGGAAGGCCAGCCAGCAACCTACGGATGGTCGTGGGTTTCCTCCCACCATGATGCTGGCCGCCATCGTATAAGTGAAATATTCTTGAGTACGGCGTAAAACACCAATCAAATAAATAGATAAATTAACATGTAAAGGTTATCAGTACATGTAGATGTGTCAACTTGGTTTATATGATCATATCAAATTGAAAATTGTTCAAATTTAAAGAGTCCCGCAGCTGCAACGATATACGCTACAGACCATACGTGAGCTCATGTTTACTGGTTCGGTGAACAGAATGGAGCGAACAAAACCCCACACTGTGAACTACTTGCAAGAAAGGCCTACATGTGTAATATACACGTAAAGGCATAGAATATATGTGTTTCATATACATTACCATATGTAGATAGACGATACTGTGCGCGCTATTAGGTACAACACTGACAAAGCAGTTAGGCATAAATACATCCTACCTGTGTTTTATTGATTTATTGTGATGTTTCACCGCTGTAGGCATATTCGTGAGAAAAAGAAATCAAAGTAAGCCCTACATGTACATGTATATATATTAACCCGGACAGAGCGTAGTGATGAACAAACTGAAAATAAAATGTTCATCTTTTCACTGTTTTCAGGGGATTACAGTATGTATCCTGCATGTAGACGTACATGTACATGGGCCTATTTCACGTCTTGGAGTATGCAGGTGTGGGCCTACATGTACATAGGCCTATTTCGCGTCTTGGAGTATGCAGGTGTGGGCCTACATGTACATAGGCCTATTTCGCGTCTTGGAGTATGCAGATTTAGACCTGCATGTACACAGGACTAACTATTTCGCGCCTTGGAGTATGCAGGTGTAGGCCTACATGTACATGGGACTAACTATTTCGCGTCTGGGAGTATGCAGGTGTAGGCCTAAATGTACATAGGACTAACTATTTCGCGTCTTGGACTATGCAGGTGTAGGCCTACATGTACATGGGACTAACTATTTCGCGTCTTGGAGTATGCAGGTGTAGGCCTACATGTACATAGGACTGACTATTTCGCGTCTTGGAGTATGCAGGTGTAGGCCTACATGTACATGGGACTAACTATTTCGCGTCTGGGAGTATGCAGGTGTAGGCCTAAATGTACATAGGACTGACTATTTCGCGTCTTGGAGTATGCAGGTGTAGGCCTACATGTACATAGGACTGACTATTTCGCGTCTTGGAGTATGCAGGTACAGACCTATAAATAACCCCAAGTACATAGGCGCTCTACACACAAACCCCTGTAAGAAAATCTGTCGAAACTTGTGAGCACGGTAACCCAATGTGACAAAACTAGAAACTTGAGCTACCTACAGAGTACGATGACAGCTAACGTTACCATGGAAACTTGCTGTTTGAACATACCAGACCTATCATTTCGCCACGACATAAAGAATCGTTAGTAATAAACCACACTTAAATCAAACACCGGCAATACACAGGTATTCAAGAGCACCGTGGATGACCAAAAAATAAAACCACAAAACAGTAACAAAAATAATCGTGCGGACCGAGATCAGTTTAGTCCTGTATACGCATTTTGAAATTTCGCACCAATACCGGAAGAAATGTGTGCCCCGTAACAGATGATCACCATGGCGACCCTCGAGGTTATACTCTCCAAGTTTGTCCGGAAGATTCTATAATGACAACTTCACTATCGACAGTGAAAAAGTGTTCTATGGTTCAAGTTCACCAGATTGTGAAGGCCGAGCTACCTGAGGCCTAATCTAGCTTGTACATCTCTTGCCCTTTACAAGCGACTCCTCCCTCCCGGCGTCACCTGCCTTAGGCTTCCTTGATGTTAACAGCTTCCTATGTACAGTCATTTGGATATCAGGTACGATGCATGGAGAAAAACAGCGTCGTATGGGGACCCATGTCAGGCCCTGCACGCGTGAAAAATGTTTCGTACATGAATTGCACGGCATGTGCACCTGCGAGATGTTGTTCGAGTCGATTACCTTAGTTGATGATGGAATATTAGGTGTAGAATTGACTAAAACGTCAGAGCTGCATGCACTGTAGTCAAGGCTGACCTGGCTATTTTGTCCATTAGTCGTCACGATAAGTCTGAAACATTGCCTCTGTGACACTAAGCTATAATCATTCATTCAGATTTCTGTTTATCCATTAACGTCTTTCCCTCGCACGCTTTAATCAGCTAGATGTGTATGTTTTCAGTCGTTGAATGAAATCAACCAAATCATAGGCCCATTTTAAAATGTGTTAACGATTTCAATTTCAGTTTTTTAAAGCTGACGAAGAGCAAAAATATAAGAAAGATAACTGATTTCGCTGAGTGTGTACGCCTTTTTCAAGGCATATAAGAGCTGGTTTAGCCTAGGTAATTGTTGCAGGGGATGAGAACAATACTGCTCTGGGCGAATGTTGCCCTGTACCTCAAGCAGACAACTCGCCGTTATGGTTAGCCTATATCTGGCCTACCTAGTCATGCCTGCCTGAAACGGAAACATCTGAGCGGCAGAACATAATATACATGTAAATTATACAGAGGCGACAAGACTTTGAAATACACTACAGTAAGTTTGAAAAATTATAAGTTGCTTCTGGATGAATGATGAATAAAAAAAAATTAAACATTTAATAGATCATTATAAGCGTTTGTGTAAAGACTATGCACCAGACTCCGTCCCTGGGCATATGTGGGAAAAGGTCTGCCAGCAACCTGCTTTAGGCTTGTGTCCCGGCTACCTGGCTCTTTCCATAAAGATTGGCCGCCATCGTATATAAAGTGAAATATTCTTGAGTAGGCTACGACGTAAAACTTAACCAAATAAACGAAACCAATATGAATACCAATTACTGCCCAGCACAGTACTGGGCTATGACACTGAGGAAACTGGAAATGAAGAGTGAAACATTAACCATGCATTTATAGCCTGGATTTAGCACTGTTTTGTAATACTATGCTTATCTATTATTTATCTGCCTGTTGTTTTACGCCATTGACCTACTGAAGAGTGTTTCCCTTATGTACGACGACGGCTAGGATTTGTGGTGGAAGAAAACCGGGCAGAGATCGGGGGAAACCCACGAACATTCGTAAGTTGCTGGCAGACCTTCCCACGTACGATCGACAAGGAAACCAACATCATAAGCTGGGCTTGAACTCACAGTGATCGCATCGATGAAAGGTACCTTTTCCATTAATAATGTACCAGCAGTCTAGCCACTAGTTCACACAGGCCCCCAAGTTAATCGTAACAACACAACGCTGTGTTAAAAACCAAGTAAATATCTACAACAAAGATATCAGATGCGGTGAACCACGCGCATAGATATAAAATTTATGAAAAGAAATCTAATGTACAGATTTGATGATTTGACCATTGTATTAACGCAATACTCAAGAATTCTTTTCACTTATACTGTGTACCATGGCTGTCAGTATTATGTACATGCATGTGAACCACAGTGAACCACAGAGTTTTGACAATTTATTGATGACCGTTCCCAGTCTCGGCGTTATAGGTATGCATACCATGTTGGTTGAAAGCCAGTTGTTCTCAACGAATATTAAGGATACTAGATCTCCTCGCAGGCAGAATTTCACATTTTGCATTGCGTAGCACAAAATATTGATCAAATATGGCCACATGTATATATTCTGAAAGCTAAACAACTCCTGTTTTCAAAAAAGACTTTAAAATTTTCTTGACTTCAGTGTTATTCAAAATAAACGAAAAGTTGGAAAAAACCAGAGCTGTTTTTCAAAATGCTATTTCTTGGCCAATTTTCAAAATTTTCCAACCTCTCTTGCCCTATTGGGTGATTTACTATTTAAGCTAGTAAACGGCCCCGCAGACATTTTATATTCATCTTAGGTTGCTATAAGTAATCATTTGAAGTTAAAACTTTCTGAAATTTAAAAAGTTTGTAAAACTTTTATATTCTTTACTAATATCTTGGTGGAATGGTTTTTTAGCTTATGTGTAATAAAATAAGCGAGAAATAAAAATATTTCACCAAACAACCGTCTCAAAAATAGAAAGTGGATTGATTATGGCTGTTGTTATGGTTCATAGGTCTACTTGGGTAGTCTACTCAGGCAGCCATGCACAGTTTATAGGAGGCAATACACATTTACCGGAGGCAAGTGTATTCACAGCAGGTGATCTCTCCTCGTGTGTGTGTGGGGGGGGGGGGGATAAGAAAACACAACTGCCTTGGTTCACAAAATGTTACCATTTTGTCAACTTTCATTCCACCTGACACATCGTCCTGTCTAACTACAGAAGCTTTCAGCCCACCTGCCACTGTTTAACTGTGACAACTCTCTGTCCACCTGCCACAGTGTCCTGTTTAACTGTGACAACTCTCTGTCCACCTGCCACAGTGTCCTGTTTAACTGTGACAACTCTCTGTCCACCTACAATAGCTTTCAGTCAACCAGCACAGTGTTCTGTCTAACTGTGACAACTCTCTGTCCACCTGCCACAGTGTCTAACTGCCTCAACATCCAGACCACCAGCCAAAAATGTCTTATCCAACTTCTTCAACACGTGTCCCAGTGTCTTGCCTAACTACATCAACATTTAACCCAGGTGTCTCAAAGTCCACCTCTCAAGCCACGAAGTTGAACCCACCTTCTTGCCTACCTGCCTCCAAATGCCATAACCAGGATACTACACTCCGCCTAGCCACCCGAACAACCTGTGCCTCTTCTTCAAAGTCTGATATAGGTCACGAAAGTTCTTGCCCATCTGCCTCCAAATACCATAAACAGGATACTACACTTCGCAGTACGACTATCCACCGGAACAACCTGTGCACCTTCTGCAAAGTCTGTTGCAGTTCGTCGTACTCCTTGTCCATCTGGTCCAAACTCCCGTAAGCGTAATACACCTTTCCACATAGTCGCCCAAACAACATGTCTACCTTCTACAAAGAGTGATACGTGTTCTGAAACTTCCTGTCTATCTGTTTCCAAATCCGGAAAACAGGATATTACACTTCACTTGTGCCCTGAAACACTCTGTTCACGCACGACAAAGCCTGTTGCAGTTACTGAAGCTTCTTGTCCATCTGGTGCAATATCCCGTAATCGTGATATTACATTTCGCATGCCTTTATAAACACCCTGCACATCCACAACAAAGCCTGGTGAAGCCTCTGAATCCTCCGGTCCGTCTGGGCCAAAATCACGTCAGCGTGATATTACACTTCGGCTGCCTTCTCAGACCCACTGTCCACCCACGGGAAAACCTGTCACACCCACTGAAGCTTCTTGTCGATCTGGCCCAAAGCCGTAATCGTGATATTACACTTCGCCTGCCTTCACACACACAGTGTCCACCGACGGAAAATCCCGGTACTGTTACTTGGATTTCTTGCCCGTCTGCCACCAAATTCCGTAAACGTGTTACTACACTTCGCATACGTTCTCAAACACCCGGTCCACCCACGACAAAGTCTCATGTAGTTCCTGAGACTTCTTGGCTGCCTGCTCCCGAATGCTGTGGTATAACATTCCGCATACTTGCTCAGTTAAGCTGTCTAACCACGACAACGTCCGGTATAGACCCTGGAGCTTCTTGTCCGTCTGCCTTGAAACCCCACCAGATTGCTTTAACATTCCGCCTACCATCTTAAACACCCTCTCGACCTTCTTAAGAGTTTAACACAGCTTAGGGAATGTTTCGACCATCAGTCCCAAATTGCACACACGTGTTGTAGCATACCTGGTACCTGTCTAAACATCTTCCCACCTACTACAACATAGAGCTCACCCGTTCCAACTCCACGTCCAGCGCTCCAAGCAATATTCCTACCTTCCGTGAGAGGCCCCTTTATTCCGTTAACCTCCTTTCCATCGACACAAGCTACTATACCAGTTGGTCAAAGCCCTTGCTGCTGAAACATCCGGCAGCCGACTAGCCACATTTCTCAAAAGCATGGTCGCTATCGTACCTTTAACGACATCATCAAAAAGGTTAGCGTAGAGAAAAAAAGTTGCAAATATTGCCAAAGAAAAGAGATAAGAGCAAGGCCAATTTGTTAAAATGTAAGCGTCAGGAGTTAAAAGAGCAACTACAGACAATTACAACACATGCGAAAACTATTGAAAATTATAGACCTCGCATAGCATTGGATAAATGAATTAAAAAATTAATGAGGAGAAAACTGAGTTGCTCACAAAAACGTGCGCGCAACAATCTCAGGACACGCGAATGCCAACAATATATGAAATACGAGGAAGACTTCAAGAAAGCGCTGGCTATAGAAAAGAACTTTGCTACACGCACAAAGATCGACTTGCTTGACAATACTGAGCAGAGGTACTACGACCCTGTGGTACTTTGTGCTTTAAAGCTATTGCAGCGTAGGCCTACTGTTGAATACGGCCATGTGGGACCCATTATTGAGGCCATACTGGAAATAGTTATCATCTTTCCCACAAAAGTCCGTTGTGGCACCACGGTGGAAAACATTGCGAAAATTCGAACGCCCCTGTTTCATATCAAACTGCCTGTTTCTACCGGCGATTTGAAGCACGAGACATTTTACTCTGACGAAACGGAAAGTGGCCGTAAGTTTAAGAGATATGTAATTACGTCCTCTGGTAAGGAACCAAATTTGCTGGGCGTACATGAGATCCTGGATAAGTCCGCGACCACTAATTTGGACACCTCTCAGGAAATTCTGAAAGATCTCGAGGACACATCCGAAGAAGAAACGAGCGAGACAGGGAAAAGGGTCTTGCTAAGTATAAAAATATCATGTCAGACCGATAGGCATCGTTCGGAAACACGAAGTGTTTCCAGAGGCTATTGGCTAGTTATAAGCGGGCAATTCTGCCAGACATGATTCTGCACTGGGATCGATGAGTTGTCGGTGCACACTAAAGAGAAGATGGGCGAGAATCATAACTTTTGCTGTGGTTTGTACATCATGGTGACCCCTGCGCATAATGCTGGGGCCACCCCGAAGCAATTTGAGTGCAGGCACCCCGATACGCCAGTAGCAGGTGGTGAGCCGAGGACTGTGAAGCTCATACGGGAAGCCTGTAACTCCTTTTCCTGTGGAGGTGATGAAAAACTTAGCAGCTACATGACTTTGCCAACGTACTTCACTAGCCGTGACATAACACACCGCCTGAGAAACTTCAGGGGTACCAGGTTCAACATTCTCTTCCACAATGCAACCATTTTGTACCATCTCAGTCCTCATCTGACCGATTTTTCCACGGCTGTTGGGGCACCCTAACTTCTTTTTTAGAGAGCGTTATCGAGGGCTTAACGTCTGACGTTTGTGTCGGGGGGTTGTCGCGTCCTTCATCTCCTGGACAAACTGCTTACCAAATCCTGTGGAACATTCTAGAAAGGCAGTGCAACATTTTTCGCTTCTCTTATTGCTGACATGGAATCAGTTAACGTCCACGCCTTTTTAAATGGCACTGCCACATGTGGAAAAACCGGACGATGGAGTTTCTCAGTCTTAACAGACTCGCGTGAAAACGATGGCTTGACGCACGCCATTTTCGGACGACTAGTGCCCGATCTTTGCCAACTTGTTTACTCGATTGCTTCAAGACCAACTTCCAGGAGGAGTTCATGCCGACAAAGACCCCTGTATCCAACCTGAGTGTCGCCCTGCCCCAAAACACAATAAAATACCTGAGTCCATCTTCGCTCGTCTCGAATACCTGAAGCACCACAAGCTTGCCGCTCATATTCACTCTGCAGAAGCCACCATCTTATTGGGGTGTAACAAAGTGGGACAATGGCTGGATGTGATGTCGCCCGCGGAACTCCAGGCCACACCGAGGAACGCCTGCTCGGGCCGCAGATTGTCTCATTCAGCCTTTAAGCGACGTCAGGGGCTGCTTACGCACAGGTGGAGGCAAGCACTTCGGGTTAAACAGGAAGCCATAAGAGGCGAAAGCAGTAGTGCTTTTGAAAATTCTTGGGCCAAGGAAGTAAAATGCTTGTTCATAAATAGCAAATTTCAAATCATAGGATACCTGTGTGGTTAAACTGTTAATTTCCTTGTGTCCGCAGTCACGGTTAGTGTCAAATTTTGGAATGAACGAAAAACTTCGGACATCTCCTGTTCTTTCTCCATAAGTTAGACTTGAATCTTTGACCACACATTGCAGGATATCCTCACTGATCTATACCTTCGGTTCAACTATGCTTGCATCTACACTGGACTGTGCTTTACGTTTTCATAACCATTCTTGGTTCAGTCCAAGTGTTCAACTGTTATACCTTATTTTTCCACTGACGGGTTGCAAAATAATATATCTGCATGGCGTTTTAGTAAATATGTATATACTTATAGATGTACATGTATAATTAAAATTAAATGTATACATTGTGTTATTCAAAAGCAGCAGTTTTCAGGAGAGGCTATTTCCCTCAGATCATGGTTACATGTTCTGTGCGGGGAGCTGGTAACAGATGACATACATGTTACTTGTAGAATTGTGTGATGCCCCTGCGAAGTTAAATGTTGAAAGGTCGTTAAAAACAGTTTAAGCAGTTAATTATATCGGTTTGTAAAGGTTAACCGAGATAGATGCAACATAATAAAGAGTGATTCCGTGATATGTACCTTACTAGAGATATTTTCAAGCTTCCCTAAAAAGTTGGCTGCCGTCGTATAAGTGAATTATTCGTTAGGACGGCGTAAATCTTCAATGAAACAAACAAATAAATAAACAAACAAACAAACAATCAAACAAATACATAAATGACATAATAGTCAGGTGCCGGTTGGAATCCTGCTTTAGCTACCTCGGATGTAGCATGAATGCAATGCGTGTACCTGCAACTCCATGAGGTTTACTCTGGACACCCCGGTTTCCTTACAAACATACAAACCTGAAAGCCATCCTGTAGTGGCGCAGGGGGCCCCCTGTGGCTCAGTCGGTTAGCGCGCTATCGCAGCACAATGACCCGAAGCCTTCCACTAATGCGGTCGCTGTGAGTTCAAGACCAGCTCATGCTGGCTTCCTCTCCGGCCGTAAGTGAGACGGTCTGCCAGCAACCTGCGGATGGTCGTGGGTTTCCCCCGGGCTCTGCCTGGTTTCTTGCCACCATAATGCTGGCCGTTGTCATATCAGTGAAATATTCTTGAGTACGGCGTAAAACACCAATCAAATAAATAAATAAATATAGTGGGGTAAATTAAGCCTTCTTCAGTTTTATATTAAAACGCCCATGAAATCAGCATATATAAATTGAGAAGCAAAATTAACGTTGTAGATTTAATTTACCGTCTGGCCTAGCAATGAGCTGAATGATGATACCAATTATATATGCCTTCACGAAAAAAAAAAGAGGTAAAATCATGTATTATGTAATGATAAAAAAAGAATGGAAGGACTGTTAACATTACTTTTTTCCTGACGCCAGATGTGCAGTTAAGGCTTTTGTCTGTTGCTGATTTGCACTCTTTCAGTAAATAGGTCTCCAGGAGTGTCCTGCAATTTCATCCGCTGTCCCGCTGTGCTCGCTTACACACTGGTAATAGCAGAAAAACTACCTTTAACGTGCAGTTTTTTTCATATTAGTCCTACGTCGCCGACAGATGTTTGAATACTATTTTCTGAGGTGTAAAGGAACATCATTGAGGTTTTCATATGATGACGAAAACTAATCCAATAGCGTCACTGAGGTTGTCACATGATGTGGCTGACCAATCGGCGCCCTTGTTGCTGTCCTATAACTGAACAAAATGGTCTCAAGTGTCATAACCATATATTTTTGTATACCCTTTGAGCAAACAATGCTTTCGTCCATAATTCCAATTTCCAATCGTCTTCATGAGTAGACCCACTCGTTCTCCAAAAATTCACCTTACCTGGGTGGTTCCTGACGAGCCACTGAGAGTGATTAGCCGTGACAGCGGTCTAAGGGGCCAAAATATGTTACGCCAAGCTCCCCTGCTTCCACCCTTCCCTACTCTTGAATGCACTGGCGACTAGAGATCTAATCCACCAAAACTCACGTACGTTTACGGCACTTGCAGATTTCACATCCGTTTTCGTACCTCACTTTGTCATTTGGACAGTGCATCTGACAGACCCCCGGACACTTCGATGGAGGATACGTTGCTTAGTCAGAAAGAAAAGAATTGTTTTGTTCGCCATGTTTTTTTTTTCCTTTTTTCTTTTTTTTTTGTGCGTACCCGCACATGGAACTTCTCTCTTATCCAACTTAACGTAATTTAGATCAACGTGTCAGAGCCCCTGGTGCCATCAGGGTCTAACGAACTCACAGCGCAAGAAAATAAGTTTGGGAAGGAGTCAGGCCACTTGTGTATTTATTTATTTATTTGATTGGTGTTTTACGCCGTACTCAAGAATATTTCACTTATATGACGGCGGCCAGCATTATGGTGGGAGGAAGCCGGGCAAAGCCCGGGGAAACCCACGACCACCCGCAGGTTGCTGGCAGACCTTCCCACGTACGATCGGAGAGGAAGCCAGCATGAGCTGGTCTTGAACTCATAGCGACCGCATTGGTGGGAGGCTTTGGGTCATTGTGCTGCGATAGCGCGCTAACCGACTGAGCCACGGAGGCCCCCGCCACTTGTGTATATATTGCTTATATTTATATATTGTTATATTTAACACTGTGAAATTGTAACCTAAAACGGCATATTGTTTGTAATGTGGTCGAGGGGCTTGAATTCATTCCCGCCTAATTGTTCGCCTGGGGATTTGTATTGAATACAGTCATGTACAATGTAATTTATTTATTTATTGGATTGGTGTTTCATGCCGTATTCAAGAACATTTCTCTTATAAGACGACTGTGAACGTTATGGTGGGGTCAAACCTTACAGAGCCCCGGGGAAACCCACGACCATCCGGAGATTGCTGGTGGACCATCACACAGCGAACGGAGAGGAAACCAATATGAGCTGGGCTTGAACTCACAGCCACCGCACTGGAGAGTTAGACACTTGGGTCATTATCTCGCATCAGACAAACTCCTCTGCTTTTGATTGGACAGCAATATTTACGTGGTAGACGTGTATATCTCCATACCCCTCAGCATATGCTCTTTGTGTCTGATGACTCAACAGTAGAGAGAACGCCAAGACGTAACGGTTACAATGTGACGCAATAATGACACCAACGACACAACGTCACAAAAGAATGTTTAAGGCCACGAGCTCAAGGTGTTTATTACATGTATGTTGATAAAGGTGGTGGTTTATTCCTAGAGCTAAGGTTTCCTCCAAGCATAAACCTGAACGTGGTTCTATAAGGGCCACAATCAAATATTTCAGTGCGTCGTTAAACACCAATCAAATGTATACTAGTAACTAAATAGGGGCCTAGGTAGCCAATTTTGTAACTGACATGGAGAAAAGTGGTTTAGATTTAAACGACTGCTGTGTCTATTAACTGAAAACTGCTACCATACTACATGTGTACGTCAGGGGAAAAAAAGAAATTGTTAAAAACAGTGGTTATATGATCTGTACAAACTGTAGGTACAGACTTATGCTTCCTAAAAGCAAACCAACTACGATGCACTTATCGCTCTCTCACCACAACAGCACATAATTTAGTCCCTGAGAGTGTAATGGCGGTTGCAGCGGACTGGTATCCACAACATGTGGCATTTCATTTTCTTCACCTAGCATTGTGTGAAACGTATGGGAAGTGAAAGAAAAAAGGCAACTTCCCCATGCAACAGAATGAACATGTCCCAAGTATTAACAGAAAATTGTTTTCTGACGTCACTTCCTGCCTAATCACCTTGACGCCAGTGACCTTGCATTCATGGCGTTCCTCAAGGTTTTTGCACAAAGTTTGCGTCTGATGGCAGTTCATGATGGTAAGCGTGGTTAAAAAGAGGCGCATGCGCTGTGATGAGTATGGATATAGAGGCCTCATGGTTCTGCAAGTTTCGCTTGACAGAAGATTGCCTGACTCTCCCGAAATACTGTATTTTCTTGGAGAGGTCATAAAAACCAAAAGAAAAAAGAAAACACATTGTTTTGCTGCTTTACATGTAATGCCGCTTATATACATACTTCACGTGCAATCATCGTCAGGGAATGCATCGAATAAAGGTGATTTACTACACTGGTGTGGGGCGGGGTTCTGGACACCCTAAGTCGGAAGTTGGAGTCTCACTCGAGCCAGTGTTTTTTCTGGTCTTTATATATCAGTGAAGGATATAATATATACACGTGTTTCATCCACCAAAGCAAGTAGGCAGTTGCAACTTACTAAGGTAAATTCCGAAATTATATATATATAAATTATACATACATATATGGAATAGAATACATGTGTCGGCTTCACCATGGCCGAATAAGTCAAGACGTAAGGAAGTCTACCGCGTTCTGTGCGTGTAAGATACAATTTTAATGGGTAAATAAATTTTATGATTCAGTACAATCAGCAGAGTTTTCGTCGAGCTGACTCAGACGTGGATACACTCTACAAGTCCTTCCTATTGATTATTATGATTTATGTTTATTTATAACAGCTCTGATGGACAAGTCTGCATGTATATCTCCAGTTTTTATCAGTAATATTCAGTTTTCTTTCCAAACACTTAATTAATTAATGTCATTAGCCCTGTAAACCATCTTTTATGACTTTATGAATAAGCCGATAAATATAAATCATCAGATTTGTATAATATTATTCACTCATTTGATATAAAATAAATCTCAGGAAATATAATCCACGGTTTGATTTTTGCAGCAACTCATGCACACCCGCTCCATCTTCCTGACGTGATTGGTCCCATGTTTGTCAGCTGGAAATCTTCCACATTACAACTCACGTTCTGTGTCATTACGCTGCGCTGGCACGCTAACCAACTGAACCACGTAGGTCCCTCTGTCAAAACTAAGACGATATAGAGTGCTTCTGGCGTGCTGAAAGTTTCGTTGTTTCAGCCGTCGCCGATTCTGGCCAATGAAGCCGAAGGCTCGAATCTATATCTCACTAGTTCCACTGTGGCCTTAACTTAAAAGGAAGGACCACGCCAAAAAGTTATGGGGAGCACAAAGACCGTTAAAAATGTATCCGAGAGAATGTCTGCACTGATTTCAAGACAATGTGCACCTATGCATCAAAAAGCTAATACGGCATTAAAGTTTTTCTTCAGAGGCAGAGACACACAGTTCCAATATGGCTCATAAAACCCACCACAAAATCAAAACATTTGACTGCATTTAATTTGGTGGACAAAAATCTGATGAATTTTTTTTTCACTTTTGTGGGGTTTTTCCCTTTGAGATATATGTGATGTACTGTGGGATGTTTGGAATGTATGTGGTTTACTCCGTGAACTCCGGTTTGGTTTATACCTTTACCCAAGCACTGTCGTGAAGGGCCATTAACGGTCTTCATGAAAGCGGTAAACACCAAGAAATGAATGAATAAATGAATGAATGAATAAATAATGACCACTGATGTAATACATAAAGGGAGATTAACGGTTTTCATGAAAGCGCAAAACGCCAATAAATCAGTGAATGAATGAACGAATAAATAAATAATGGCCACGAATTAATAAATGAAGGGACATTAACGGCCCTCATGAAAGCGCTAAACAACAAATAAATGAATAAATGAATGAATAAATAAATAATCATCTGTGGCAAATAAACAACAAATGAATGAGTGAATGAATGAATAAATAAATAAATAAATATTGGCCAATGATGCAATATAGGAAGGGGCATTAACGGTCCTCTTGAAAGCCCTACACACCAATGAATGAGTGAATGAATTAATGAATGAATAAATAAATAAACAATGACGACTGAAGTAAAACGGCAAATCATTGAACTGACCAATGCATATAGCGCACCTATTTTTTGCGCCTATTATAAAAAAGTTTGATTATTTTCTTTATATGCTCCAACACGTTTAGTGATCTTTGCTTCACCATTCACATTTGTAATGAAAGACAACAATTTATGAATAACCTAACAAATACTATTCTTCAGTTATACATAGCGGTGCTCAATAATTTGATATAAAATAAATGTTAGAAATTAACACGTGCGGATTAGGTTCAAAAACCTACTCCTCGTTCCGTTGTGAACTGTTCTTATTTCTACCAGCTACAATGACATTTTCACCATTATAACTTACGTGGACCACATTTGCAGATTTTACATCCGTTTTCGTCCCGCTCTTGGCGATTTGGACAATACTTGTAACAGAAGGCCCTTGGGCACTTGATTTATGCTTAAAAGAAAAGCAGAACTCTTCTCTTTGTTATCTCCTAAATTCATGTGAAAGAGACAGATCTGGACTGAATTTCCTCATCTTTTCAAATACCTCTCTCCCAAGTCACCGACAACACACTGGCCAAAATGTTGCTGCTGAAATAATTTGCAGAATCTTGTATCGAAAATTAATGATATTTTTTTGCTTATTTTGGTAACGTTTTGTTAACTCGGTGCCAAAGTAGTGACTTTATTTCATCCAATGACCTGGACTTTGTCACAGATGGTTAAAACCGCTGGATCGCTCAGACTTTTAAAGCAGTTGACCAGTGAGGTCGCGCGTTCGAATCCAGGTTTAACGGATTCTATTGCGGTCACGAAACTTAAAAACATTTCAACACAGCTGTAAATACCAATCAGTCAATGACACAATCAACCATTTCATTCACCTAAGCTTTGTATGATACAGTACAGTTTAAATGTCATAAATCCCTGTTCTTTATTTTAAGCTTGATACCAAGAAGAACAACATGTCAGATATTCCGTTAAAGTGACCACTGGGACTTTGCGGGTTTTACAGCAGTCGAACGAGCCTCCGAGGCGCAAAACCAGCCCTCGCTATGTCGACGGCGGCTTGGAATCGATAGGTTTGTAAATCCTGGCATATATATACGAGAGCGACTCATCGCGACTCAACTCAATGCGGATGACCGCACGGAATTGGTACCATTCGCTGATGACCATATAACTTTAAAGGCAAAGACTTCGTAACAATGAACTTATTGTGAGTGACAGGGCCATCAAAAACTGTATCTGAAAATACGGTTCACTGATTTATTTTCACCAAAATAAACACAGTCAAATGTTTTGATACTATGAAGGGCTTTTATTGAACATATTGATAATAATCTTCACCAGTGAAGTCAAACAATTTTTTGTGCACCTTTATGTTCACAATATGGCTCTTGTGAAGAGTGCTCCTGTACTGTTTGACTGTGTATGGGAAAGCTTATGTGACATTAAATTTCTGCTTTAAGGTCATAGAAAAGTCGGCGTGACGTCGTCAGGGAACCACATCATTGATATGGTCCATAAAACCCATCAAACAATCAAATGCGTTTATTTTAACGATGTCTTTCCCTTTAAGGTTAAACTGCATGAACGTAACGAAGTCCAGTTGTGTCGCGTCTATATGCCTGAGTGCCCCTGACCTGACACAACGATCGGGTTAATCCGAGTTGAGTGCACAAGCCTATATATTAATTTATTTGACTGGTGTTGTACGCCGGAGTCAAGAATACTTCACTTACGCGACAGTCATATCTTGCGTTTATCGAATATTAGTCATTCCCTTCAATCTACAGTGTATTTCTTAACGTACATGAAGTTTTATGACCCCGAAGGTTTACAATTCCTCGATCAGCACAAATGCGTACTCAAATTACCCATGTTTTCACTGTGGTAGCCTTATTGCTCAACGCAACCTTATTGGCCGACATATCGGCAATGTTATATCGGTGACAGTCAGATATTTCCTCGACTTTTTCTCGAGAGACTGCCATTTCATTCCACGAAGGACCATTCTTGTCGACCAGACGTAGAAATGACAAATTGGAAACAACTGACCCTAAGACTATATACTTGGTGTCTTTGGTAAAAGATTTTTATGTATTAGGTAAAAGATGTTGATGTCTTCTTCAAAAGATGTTGATGTCAAAAGATGTTGATGCTCTGGTGTTTCTTACGTCTTCGACAAAACGTTCTCGTGTCTTTGGCAGTATGTTCTGGTGTCTTCGGAAGAAGGTTCTGGTGTCTTTGGTAAGAGATTCTGGCACATTCGGCGGAAGGTAATACCGGTAATATTTTCGTCGGGAAGTTTTCATGTCTTCGCAGAATGTTCTGTTTCTTCGACAGGAGGTTCACATACCTTTGTAGGAGATTTCGGTGCCCTCGGCAAGATGTTCTGGTGTCTTCGATGAAAGGTTCTGGTGACTTCGGCAATAGGTTCTGTTGTCTTTGGAAAGAGGTTCTGGTGTCTTTGACAAGAGATTCTGGTGTATTTTCCAAGAATTTCTGGTGTCTTCCACTGAAGGTCCAGGTGTCTTCGGCAAGGGGTTCTGGTGTCTCAGGAGGAAGGTTTACAGTTAATTGATCGGTGTCTGACCGACTCATACTCAAGAATATTTCATTAGTACTGCGAGGGCAGTGTTATGGTGGGAGGAAACCGGAGGAAGCCCAGGGAAAACCCAAGAGCATCCGCTCGTTGCTGGCAGGCCTTTTCACGCACGACCGAGGAGGAAGCTGGACAAAGCGCTTGCTTTTCAATGGCTCCGGCACAAAGAGTGATGGTTCAGACCTCGTATTGGTCAAGGAATATATATATTCTACGTGTCTCACTTTTGTAGAATTTATTTATCTATTCTCTTGTTTATTCACTTGCTTATTTATTTATTTATTTACTCATTTATTTATTCTATTCCTCTTTAAATAATGCATTACTAACAGATAGGGTGGTTGTCAGTTTTGTGGGTGGATGAAATCTGAATAGCTACTTTACGAAGGTTTATCCAGGACACCCTTGCTTTCTCCACCCATTGTCTTTTTACGGTTACATGTCTTGTGCGTGCGAAACATTCGTGGATACTTATATGGGCTGTTGAACTCCAGTGAAATAATTAAATTATTAATAAACAAATAGACAATATATTGATGCTACAATTGGTTTCATCTATTCACGTGTTAAGTTTAGAGAAAACCGTCACTGTATCACAACATAGCAGACATCGGTTTGGTTGAGATCACGTTCGCGCCATCCATATGATCACGTCACTGCGACATTTTCATTTTTTCTGATCCGGGTAACTCGGGGCAGCTGGAAGAGGTATTTTAAAATACTTCCCACAGACCCTTGAAACTGACCGTCAGGTAATTAAGTGCAATCACATCTATCATTCCTGTGCTGGGATTATCTGAGTTTATCTTATGTGGCCTCTCTGGTCGTATGTGGGAAGGCCCGCTAGCAACCTGCGGATGGTCGTTTGTTTCCTCCGGGGTCTGTCCGGTTTCCTACCACCATAATGCTGCCCGCTGTGGCATAAGTGAAATATTCTTGAGTACGGCGTAAAACACCAATCAAATAGGTAAACTAATATCTTATGTGAACCACACAATGGCGTCGCATATACATTTGCATCTAAAAGAAAATTGTAAACGTTTATTAATAAAAGATCTCTTGTTCCTTATATATATATCGTGTTTTCAAGTATATCAAATTTTAATGGGACATCAAATTATCAGTTGATTTTGGGGCAACAGATATTCTCCCAGAAAGGTTGTATTTAATACCTGTTTCAGTTCAGTTATTGAAATAATGCGCAATAATATATTGAAAGATATTAACATTCACAGTATTTGTACTGGTCAGCATATGATGATTGTGTCGAATGGTTTTCCATAATTTCCTCCAAATATGTCGTTATATACAATACATTTATTATTGAGTACGGCGTAAAACATCAATCAAAAAAAAATAAAATAAAAAGGCCTGTAAAACAGGGCTCAGAAGGGCAGAGAACCAAGCCTGCATTTAAATGTATATAATATATGGTTAGAATTAAGACAACATCTTCCATCTTGTCCCCGGGAAATTATCCCCTTTAGGAGTATTAAAACATAAGGAATACGTAACAAACGCCGTTCAGGTCAGTTATTATCTGCCATAATCCCCTCAAATCCCGGTACACCGACACAATACATCGGCCAATATGCCTTTCAATGGCCATCAATTTATAAGGTTATATAAGACCCACCCTGATCCCAGACAGTCTTCATCTAATAGTTACGTCTAACCAATTGCGTTTAACATCACTGTAATTGTTTTTACCTGATTCTCTTTAAGCCACATTGCTTGAGCGCGTGTTCTTTCTAAAAACGACAGTTTACCCCAGGTACACACGCTGTAACAAAACTGAACATCTACAAACTTTGTTCACTACAGGTGTACAAATTGTGTGCTTGAGAAAAAATATGTGTATTGGTGGTACACATGGATGTGTACCTCTAGTGCATATAGGCTCTAGATGTCCAGTTTTGTTACAGTGTGTGTTCCTGTGGTAAACAGTCGTTTTTAGAGAGTAAGCTGTTAATTCTTAAACACTTACATGAACTGTTAGAATAAAGCCTCAACTGAGGTAAACTGACAAGAGCCTGAATTTTACCGGCAACTAGTGACCGTTTACCCACTATCACACTGTCGTCGCTGTTCTGGTTTTACTCTCTTTGCTTGAATGTTGCTCTCATAGCGTCACAAGCCCAAGAGAGGCCGGGTGGAAAATTGTACAGGCGGTCAGTTCAGGGAGTTCCTGTTCTGTCGGCATCACTACTGTATCTAACTCAACCAGTTCATACGGCTGTAGACTTCACTCAAACAAAGCGACAAAAGGAGCATTCAGCTAGTGTGCCAGCCTTTCAGTCGCTATTACAAACCAGATGCTGGTTCAAACCGCCCCTTGGACAGGGAATTTGTGGCTCGTGGGTTTTTTAGTACAGACTTTTAAATGAACCGTTTATTCCGAGCCGAAAGATCTGACTGACATGGACGACAATTTTAGTATGCCTCACATAAACCAAAATTATAAGTTTTCTGCATTTCACTGTATTTATACTGGTTGTATTTCCTAAGCAAAGTTTTTGCAGAATGAAATGTATTTTCATGAACATACATTGATTTCTAGCATTTTCTATGCCGTTGTGTCCACCTCAAACAGTTGTTGTTTTCAGGTGATTGGCAGAAAATAACATACATAAATGAAGATATGTCCTTGCAGTAAAAGTCTACACTTTTCTCAAAACGTATGCAATTTTCAATTAAACAGTTACTGACAATATAGAGAATTCAATAAACTGGTTCACCCGGTCGCCATTGGCAGATGTCACAGTTGTTGTCGTCTCGATTAAATCCATAAGTGCACGTCAATTGACACGGGAGCGGGCACACACTGGGATCCTTATTTGGACCTAGAGCAAACATTTAAAATATACTTATTTTAATTATTTATTTATCTGATTGGGTTTTAAGCCATACTCAAGAATATTTCACTTATATTTTTTAACCGGTAGTTATTTCTTTATTTAAGTGGCCTTTTAAGCTGTAACTCTTTTTCACTTTCACGAAGGTGACCAGTATTTGGCTGTAATATGTATCGTCTGCCAGCATTAGGCTTGTAACAAACATAAAGAATCATAAAGAAGGAATCATGTTGAGGTGTGAGGACAAATTACACCACTCCCACATCTCCCTCCGCCCACCAAAACTACTCTCCCTCCCACTCCCTCACCCCCGTCTTCTCCTAATAGTGGAAACTATATCTATTTCTGTGAGCGGGGAAATCTTCCCCTGAAGCAGTACCTGTGCGGCATAGACAAAGGGGACAGCCATCGTTGTTGCGCTCTTTGCCATGTTTACAGTACATCTGACAGACTTCCGGTCATTGGCTGTCTGAACAAGAAACAAGACATTTTTTGTATCTACCCATTTGGACATCCAAACAGCATAGACAATAAAGCAACCCTCAAAACTACAATGGCACAATAGCTAAATGATGGCCACTGCAATGGGTTTTTTCTTTTATACCTGAAATAAGTGTAAATCGTTCTGCTTGTAAATAACCTCTAGGTCTGACTGTGGTCAGGGGAAATCAGTGTCTTCAAACTACCCAATAAAGCCTTGTACAAGCCACGTGTAGATGCTTGTACCAGTTGTTCTGAGCTAATGTAAGCAGAAGAGTAGGCCAAATATGCAGGTAAAATGAGTTTAATTATTAATACGTTTTATTCCTGTATTACGTCGTACTCAACACCTTTTGACGACGGCCAGCATGGTTGTAGGAGGGAAACAGGGCAGAGTCTTCATGAACTGGACTTGAACTCACCACGACGGAGTTGACAAGAGGCTCCTGAGACATTGCGCTGCATTAGCGTGAGAACCACAAGTAAAATGTTTAGGGCATGCAGATAATGTTGTCGACACGGACCTCGTTGTTGATGAGATTACAGCTCGCGATAGTTGGACTGCGGCCTTAAATCAGTATGTTTGTCGTACCTGGCTAAGTGCGGTGAACGCCAACCTATATTAATCTTGACTAGGGATAAACAGATAAACAAAGAAGTAAACAAACAAAAAATAAATAAATAAACACTGAGTGATTCTTAGGTCCCAGTAAACATTACTAGATTGGGCCAGTACAGTTTATTATCGGATATGTACGTGAAGTCTACACCGGCTTTCACAGGTGAACGCCTGCCGCAATAACGCCGTTCTAAGACAATGACGGGCCAGTATTGACCGATATTGAGTCCGGTGTTATATATGTTGCTCTCTCGGCCCTTGAATGGGCCAGCTCAGGTAAATATGGCTTAGAGCAAGGTATTGGGTCAATAACGGTGACAAGCATGTTCCGGTGAAATGCATCGTAGTATACAGGCACGTCGTCTGCAAACAGCATTTGTAGAGCAATTTTCGCAAAATTGCGAAAATAACAGCGTGAGTATTAATTTATCTTTCTGGAAATAATCTCACGTCAGTTCAGTACGTTACCACATACATTTCGGTGGTAGTAACTGGTCCCCTTTATATCAGGTTATTTTCCGGAGAATATTAGATCCTCCAACAAAACAACAACAACGTGCATTAATGCGTTCCCATACAAATTTATCCGAAACAGAAGGTCTTGCTGCACCAAAAGGCGGAAAACATGTCAGGAAATTAAACATCACCTTAATAATATTTGCGCATGTAAGACCAGGTCTACCTCAAATAAGACCAGACTTCAAGACAGGACCTATAATAACTAGCCAGGTGAGGTGAGTAGGCTTAGTGTGGAAAATGTCTCGAACGAGAACCACGGCAGCGAAAATGATACATGTACCACTGGTATTCTTAACAGCTCAACCGATTATGTAGCATTTTAATCTGAAGAAGAAAATTCTGACACAGCAAATTGTGGGCCACACGAATTAACGTTCCACGTGTTGGATCTTACTATCATTTTGGAATTGAAAAAATGTCTCATTCAACAACTTAAAAGTGACACAAATCTCACCAACTCAGATATCCTTAATCTGCAAATAAACACTGATGGTTTGCCAGTTTTCAAAAGCACCAGCACACAACTTTGGCCTATGATGGGTTATAATTCAAAACAAGACTAAGTCAAAGACGTTTGAGATGTCCCTATTTTTAGGCTAGAACAAACCAAATGATACTTATGGGTGTTTGTAGGATGTCATTCAGGAATGTAAAAGATTATAAAGGGTGGGAATACATCATGTAGGAGTGACGTACAAGGTAGCAACTAAATCATTTGTGTGTGATGCACCAGCGCGTGCATTTGTTAAACGAGTCAAATCGCATTCAGGTTATTCAAGCTGGGAGAAGTGCACACAAGAAGGATTGTATGATGGCAAAATGACATTCAGGGAAAGTAACGCTTTGCTAAGGACTAATGAATCCTTTGAAAAACAGAAAGATAAGGTTCGCCACACTGCAGAAAGTCGACTCACGAAAACAGTGTCTAGGATATCCTCATCTCCTCTCGATTGTATGCACCTAGTATGTCCCGAAGTGAGAGCGTTAGTAACATCGTCGGAACATGTGCAGGAAGCATGTTAGTTTTATAAGGTATAGGGGACCTCCGTGGGCGAGTAGATTAGGGCAACAGCGCGGCGTTATAACCTAAGTGCCTCTCACCAATGCGTCGCTGTGAGTTCAAGCCCAGCTCATGCTGGCTTCCTCTCCGGCGGTACGTCGGAAGGTCTGCCAGCAACCTACGGATGGACTTGGGTTTCCCCCGGGCTCTGCACGGTTTCCTCTCACCGTAATACTGGTCGCCGTCGTGCAAATGAAATTTTCTTGTGTACGGCGTAAAACACCAATCAAATAAATAAATAAATTAATAAATGTTTTTGTGTGCTTTTTTTTCAGAATTGGTATTGAAGAACAAGCTGGTCTCAGCAACGACGGGTGAAACTGACCGGGAAATCATGGTCTGGCTGAGAACCGCATCTGACCGCTAGTTAGTAAGAAGGTGAAACCGGGTCACCTTGTTTACATCCGCGACTGATATTGCAAAATGCTGAAATGTGCCCATTTTCAAGTGTATAGGATTTATTAATAATGGAGATCCAGCTGATCTGTAAACATGATAAAAATATAATATTGTAATGTAAACATCATATGTGAATGAGCCACAGTATGGAATGCTTTTTCCAAAATCAATTACTAACAGAATTCCTGGCGTTTGTAACCGTTTGTTTCGAAAGGTACGTCGTATATAATTCTGATATTCCGTCCAATGAAACGTCCTTTTACAAAGCCTTTTTGCTCCTCATATATGATGATGTCCAAAACAGATTTAATTCGATAAGTTACATGTACACACGCAGAGGCTGTTTTATATACCACGTTTAGGAGGGATATCGGTCTCCAATTTTTCTAGAAACTGCCTAGATATATTGTTTCGCCTTGTTTTTTGGTAACTGACTATTCGCCTTCAGCATCTCCTTCATTATAACGGCTGGCAAAATGAAATACCTTAGATCTAAACCAGGTCTTTTATTATTTTGCATTTTAACAACAGTATGTTTGATTTCAACATATGTTGTGTATCCGTCCAAAGTTTCAGCGATGTGATGTCTGAGGTAAGGTAGTTACTTGCGAACTGTCAGTCTTTTCTTCCTCGTTGGGAGCCATATGTTGACACAAGTGTTTACAGTAATTGATCTGTTCCTCTATAATGCCCTTTGTTTCAGTTATTTCTGTTCCATCATTTGAAGTCAGTGTGCTTATAACCTTATCAATGTAGTTTTTTTCATATTTTCTAATTGGGCAAAAGTAACTTGTTGATTTTTTCACCTTTTCCAATCCATCTAGCTTTTACTCTTTCCAACACTCCTTTCATTTTCACTTCTCTGATGTCTTCAGTGCTTACATTTATGATATTTTCCTCTATACCATGGTCCAGCTTATTTATTTTCATTTCCAATTCCTTTCCCCATACATTTTCGTCTTTCTTCTTCCAAGCGGAAAGTGATACATATATATACACCATAACACCCTTAGAATTAAATAAAAATAAAATGTTAAATGTTTGTTTCGTTGCGGATTGTTTTTTTGCAAGCGATTTATTTTTCGATTTTTCTATCAGGTTTCTTGAAATGATTTTCTTTTCTGGAGAATTCTACGAGTTTAACTGGCTCTCCCTTCCAGTTATTTAATTGTTTTTTGGTTGGTGAGTATTTTACTTATACGAAGGCCGCTAACATTATGGCTGGAGGAAACCGAACAGCCCGTTGGAAACTTTTGCACAACCATCCACTTGTTCTTGGTAGCACGTGTACGACCATCCACTTGTTCTTGGTAGCACGTGTACGACCATCCACTTGTTCTTGGTAGCACGTGTACGACCATCCACTTGTTCTTGGTATCACGTGTACGACCATCCACTTGTTCTTGGTAGCACGTGTACGACCATCCACTTGTTCTTGGTAGCACGTGTACGACCATCCACTTGTTCTTGGTAGCCCCTGCATGACCATCCATCATCATGTTGAGGAAGCTTTTCGGAGTTGGACAAGAACTCCGATGAATTTTGTTATCATGTCGCGATTGCTTTTGATTCTGTCACTGTTGATTGTAGCAACAGTGGGTAAGGTTAAGCCGTTTTATGTTTATTTATTATTTTATTGTTTTATTGCTTTATTCCTTGTTTTATTCCATACTGAAGACTATTTCACTTATACGATGGTGGCTAGCAGTATGGTTTAACAAAACTGGGCAGATTCCTGGAGACGCCTACGACCATCCGCACATTACTGGCAATCCATCTCCCCCGACGACCAGAGAGAATTCCAGACTGAACCCGGAGCAAACCCATTGCACAAGTGCCTTGTAAAAAAATTCTTGTACTTTCAAGTGTGGGCCCTGAACATGGTACTTTTAGATGTGGCCACTCTACCAATGCACGAACCCGTTGAATAGGTCACATTATGCTGTCGACAGCGCTCGTTACGTCACTCTTGGGAAAGTTAGTCGGATATTTGCCAATGGCCCGTGGTTTACCATCGCTATGGGCGTCCCTCCACCCATCAACTTAATCGCCTGTGTACAGGTGGAACAAACACGAGCACGGTGTAAAAAATAAATCCAGAAAACTGAGAAAGAGCGTGGAACTATTGTTCTTTCATCAGAAATGCATGTATGACAATTCCCATTGTCAGCTACTGAGCACCTTTTATCAGCTCGCCAGAAATGAGTCTACCTTATTTTTCACAAACTTGAAATAGTCTGAGAAATATTTCAGTAAAATAAAGGCCAACAATTTTAGGGGAAGCCGGAACAAAATTCCACCAAATGTCTGTAATATCAATGAAAGACTAGTAATTCTTGAGTTCAAGGGCGCTTAAACGATCCGACGAGGCCTGTCGATAACTTATTTTCTCTAATTTCACGAGAAAAGCAATGTCCCAGGGAATTTCTGAGAACCCTTTGTTAGAGGTTTCTGGGAGATTTAGTCAACACCTCGTGTGTTGTAGTGATGGAAACGCGTGATTCTCCACCATTCGGCCACGACTTGAAGTAGAAAAAAGTTCTATTGGAAGTGAACCAGGTGCATCTGGATAGAGCGCCTCTTACTCGGGCCACTTTGGCCAACCTGTCACAATTTATGGAATCCTGCCTAAAATAAATAAGAAAACAAAACAGGTTAGAAAATCAGTTCACAATTACGATAACTCAGCTAGAATTGGATTGTATGCGTAGATTTATTTTCGATGTATCTGATTTGTCGGTTTTCATTTCTGAGCCCTCCTGTTGTCCAGTGTACGAGTAACTGTGCAAAGATTTGTGAGTATATCAAAAATCAGCGGAGAATGAGGATGGTGTGGGCTTGAAATGGAAGATGGGGATAACATATACTTGGTGTGGAAACTGGGGATAGCGTGGGTATTGTGTTGGCAAATGGTGCAGCGTCGGTTAAGGCCGAAGACTAAAAGGAGAATAAAGTTTCATCTTACAGTTTATTATTTAAAATGTGATGACAAAATCTCATTAGAGTATCTCTTAACTAGTGACCCCTGACCTCTTTAAGTAGTATGACTACGTCATTCTTGGTTTCGTTCTGCTTACGCCATCGTGCAAGTAGCCGTGCAAGTTGCAACTATTTGATTATATTTACATTAACAGTTGGACTAAAAATCTTAACTGAGATAAATTCACGGAATGTTGGATTTCTCCAATTACCCGTGGGATTTTCGCTCATAAACCACACTGTCTTCGCCGCACAGGTTCTATATTCTTCGTTCGTGGTTGTAATTTATATTCGGAATTTAATATATTAAATCCTTGTTTTAGCTCCTAATGAAGACCCGGATGCCCGAAATTTTGCTTCGTTAATGGACTCGCTCGAGACGAGAACAACTGTAACCTCTGCCAATGTCAAGAGCGAAAGCCACTTTACCAATAGGATTCTCTATACAAAGGGAGGCGAAAGCTTAAACTGATAAATCACAAGTGTTTGCTTTTATGATTGCTAAAATCAGAGATTTGAAAAGCATAACAAATCGTAATCAATAATGATTGCCGCCAATATCATAAAAGTAGCTGACTATTGTTGATTAGAACAGCCTGAATCCTTGACACACATCTAATTGACTTGGCGCAAATCATTGCGTGGAATGGAGTCGAAAATGTAAAGTAATTTATGTATGCATGTGGAAACACACCACAATTAATGCTTCCGTGTCGGGAGAGACGAAGCTTGTACCTTTCTCGTTTTAGAGATATTTTATTTTGCTTTCCTGGCCTGGCATTTTTCATTTTTTCTACTTGATGGGTGATATCATTTTGTACGACAGGCTTCAAAGTTTCATTCCAGGTATAAATTTGCGTGTTTTTCAGGAAATGGAGGCGGATGTACACAAGGCAAGAGTAGCGATAAATCATTGCTCACTGATCTGTCACTGGGTGGGATTGACCTCTGTCAGCTGTTTGTCAAATCTGGGAAAAAATTCATCGGTCATGCCCATCACGAATCTGACTTGAGTTTTCTCAGGGAAGAAGGACTATGAGTGTTTGTCAAATCTGGGAAAAAATTCATCGGTCATGCCCATCACGAATCTGATTGGAGTTTTCTCAGGGAAGAAGGACTATGAGCTCAAGAGGGTTTAGAGTTTGCAGATGTAGAGAAAGCGCTGTGAGACCAAACGTTAACATGTAAGCAAATGGGAAACTGATTGTGGTGTTTGGCCATGTATCAAACTGTTAGGAAGAAGGCGCTGTTGTTTTATGGAGTACAAGATTTGCCTCCCTTCGCAGAAGTCCTGAGAATCCCATTATATTTTTTTAACGTTTTTCTTATTCTACGCTCATGACATATTTCGGGGAAAATTATACAGCGTCAGTCAAATCATATGTTGAAATTCAGCAAAACACCTATTCAAAATATTAATGGTTATTAAAAACATTCAATTTTGACACAACATTCAATCCATTCTATATAATTATTGTTTTTAAATCGATTAAAAAAATACATTGACTTAAAGTAGAGGCCGAACTCCCGACAGCTGAGTTCGAGCCTGAAACTTCTTTCCTCAAGGGCCTATCTGCAGTGTTTTTTTTTTCTTCCTTTAGTGAAAATTAATTTTAGTGGAATATATACGCCGATTGGTAGTGTTGATCACAAATGCCTTTCTATTAATTAATTTTATTGGTATGTGTTACACTTTCGCCTTACTCAGGAATGTTTCACTTATAAGACGGCAGCCAGCTTTATAGTGAGAGGTAACCGGGAAGTACCGCGGAGAAATCCATGACAATGGAAAAATGGATTTGACCAAAAATATGTAAACAGATACTTTAAAGTCAGAATATATATTTTGCACGCTTTAGAATACAAGTCCATGACATCTTTATTCATTGGCAAAAATACATTAATATGAGTTAAATTAATAAATAATAAATAAAATTTATATAACGCCATTGTGTTTAACATTACATTTACAGGTATGATAAACCCATTAGGTTGGTATATCATTTTCCTCGCATATACACAGTGTAAATAAGTAAAAAAAAGTAGAGAACCAATTACAGAGTGAGTAACTGAGATGTGGAAGATGGCTTATTGGACATCATTTAAACTAAACACATAGCTCCTCAAGTCATGTACCCTCGGGGGATTATTTTTCCTAGCCCCTGGAAGTCTTCCCAGTCTATAGCATTAAAGTGTGAGAATAACGTGATCACAGGGAGGAGGATGTCGTAAACCCTACGGGACGGAGTTTTCTCGGCTTTGTCACGGTTTCTCTGTAAAGCAAGATTAAACCAATTTGAGCCTCAGTACAGTGTTTGCGATTTCATATTCTCATTTTCTATACCGGCACCTAAAGTCGGTCATAATTAAAATCTTAGATTGGGCGACGAAGATGTCCTGGGATCAGAGAGTGGTGTGCGGGAGTGGAACGAGACAGCGGGAGTGAAGGAGCGTGGTGAGAGGGAATGTGATGAGGAGCAGCGATGAGATAGAGGGGGAATGGGGCGGAATGAGGGAGTGCGGATGAGGAAGAGGGGAGTGGAGGGAAATGAGGGAGCGGAGGTGAGGAAGAAGAATGAGGAAGCGGGGTTAAGGAGCGGGATGATTCAGAAGGGGATGTGAGAGAGGGGTGAGGCAGCGAGGATGAATGAGTTGAACGACTGTGCGGGATGAGGGGGCGAGGTGAAGGAGTGGGGTGAGGTAGCGGATTGAGGGAGCTGGGGTGAGGGAGCGGAGGCAAGGGAGTAGAATGAGGGAGCGGGAATATGGAGTTAGAATGAAGGAGCTGGTGTTTGAGCGGGTATGAGTAAGGGGAATGAGGAAGCGGGGATGGGTGTCTGCCATCCAGGAGAGGTGCCAGGAGCTGCAAAGCCCAGGGAGCTAAAGTGTCTTAAGCATTTGGGCGTGTTTTCTGTTAATATATTTATTTATTGATTGATTTATTTGATTAATTCGTTGATGTTTTACGTTGTACTGAAGAATACTTCACTTACCACAGCAGTAATAATTATGGTGAGAGGAAACCGGTCAGAGCCCGAGGAAAGCCCCCGACCATCCGCAGGTTGCTGGCGGACCTTCACCCCTTACGACCGGAAAGGAAACCAAAATCATTTCAATTAATTCGTACCAAAGACATCACTGAAAGATTAGAGAAAGGAAACAGGACCGTTCAGTCCGGTGTCGGAATAATGTGACTGGGTGAGGTGCCATATCTGGTGAGCATGGAGTGATGTTCCATTGGCACCTTCGGCATGTTGTTCCAATGGCGTCCTCTTCGTCATATAATTGGAATCTAATTGTTCAGTACGATGTAAAACCCTCGGGATACATGCACGCATGCATACATGGATGCATACCTATCTACCTACCTATCTACCTGCATACATATATTTTCTGTCATGGTAATGGTATTTATTTTTATCAGCAGGTGCTTGTCTGTAGCTGCCAAATTCACCATGTCATTTCTAAGAGGCACCGTGGTACCGTGGCTGGGTGACAGCCCATACCTGATATTCTCAGTACGACGTTGTGGTGATTACAAGCCATCATTATAAATGTAACTCATCCATTAGGCACAGTGAAGGTCAGCTACAAACGACCGATTGCACAAAGCAATTTTGTACGGAAGGAAAATATTTAAAACTTAAATCAAATTAAACGTTCTTGAAGATGAAAAAAAACATGGATTGTGCATGTATGCCGAGGAACAGGTATCACAAATTTCAGAATCAGTGGTTATCAAATTGAGTTCAAAGACTCAGTGGTCATATTGAGTTTAACGAGTTGACTTAAATCACTCATTCCTTTATGGAATCGGACCGAGGAGACGCCGTGCCCTTTGATCTATACATAAAAGGGGTGATTAGCTACCTGTCCAAACATCGGTCATCTATTGGAAGCAATGCTGTTTCCTTCGGCCATAATCTTGATCAAGTAAACAGAGGGTGAAAAAAATTTGTCAAATAATTAAAGAAACAAGGTATATTGCTGCTGTAATTGATTTATTCCGTAAAGATTTACAGTAAATATGGCCAACAGTTTCTTTGTGGAGGTCACGATCTGACCATCTGTTTAGTGACCTTTCTCTCATTTCCGCACGCACTGTAACTCAGGCTCCTCGAATTTAACCACCCACGGCAGCTGGAAGGCAAGAAAGGTGTTTTATCAGACGGTAAAGTTTACAGACTTTCCATATAGGCCTGTGTCATAAATCCTTTGGCGTATGCTGATTATTCAAACAATACTATCCCAATGAAGTTAAATGCAATCACATCTGTCAATGCCATATGGTGGGTCTTATGGACAATATATGTAAGTGGGCCACACAATCACGTCACAAGCACGTCACAGATGTGTACGTTTTCTTGCATGAATGGATTTGTTTTTTTTTCTTGATTTGTACTTTATTTCTATAGTTAACCCCTCTGAAATATGAACTACATATGCATTTTGGATAAGGCTTACTGTGTAATGAATTATTAAGCACACTAAAAGCTAAAGCAACATTAAGATTTTATTTTTTTTTTGGTAACAAAACATGTAGCTCGTCATTTTGGTGTAAGTATTTTGCTTGTTGAAATAGTTTGAAAGCTATCTGAATGCACATTATATTTCCTTCGAAATTATTATGACAGTTGTTTTATTTGGAATTTTTTTTATCTTGCGGTACACACATTTATTTCAGAATTTTCATAATTTCCTCGAAATGTATATGACAATAAGCAATACATAAAATGTGGAGAATATAGAAGCGTTGGTGGGTGTCTTATGGCTTCGGCACTCGCAAAGGTCACAATTTCGTTTGAATCCGTAAGGGCACTGCTTCCCACACTCTGGCTCACACACACTCAAATCTTGATTGGATGCTGGAACAGAATTTGATGTATTAGATTGTAGAACAAAGGCTGTGGAAATAGTTTTATAATTTATTTAACATTTTATCTCTTGCATTTCAATAAGTTTAAACCTTGTCTGTTGTATCTATAAAAGGTCAAAGGTTTCTTTTCTCCGCTTATTCCGATTTTCTGCACTTTTTAACCGAGCTGACGTTGTCTTCCTCGTTAATCCCTCCAGTGGAAAAAGAGCTCAGTTCGTCAGCCGGATTCTCTATCATTAGCTTTCGCGAACCACGTGCACACACATATGCTTGCTTGATTAGGCATCATCCCGATTTATTGGGACCATGAGGAGAGGAAATTATTGTTACCCGCTGAAATACAGCGCATAAACTGAAAGGTTTTCCTAGGTACAGCCACCCATGATTCCAATTCATGTCTTACTATTTTAATTTAATAACGAAAAAAATCATAGTGAAAACATGAATAAGGAAGTCCACAGGCCAACCCATTTTCCATCACCCCCCCCCCCCTCCAGTCATTCTCATTTCCAATCGATATCTTTTCCATTTTTGTGAGCGGAAAAAGGTTTCGTGAGCTTACCTGAACAGCAATCGCACAGTTCACATCCATTGCCGCCACGCTTATTTCCAACCGGACGTTCCATAAATCAATTGGGACCACATTGGAAAGCTGGTTGCTGAAATAGAAATGAAAATCTCTCTTTTTCTCTGTTTAAATCTGTCAAAAAAGGAGCTTAAGACCTAACCGAACTAAATCCGACCCTTGCACTGAAGCGTGAGCGCTCGTATAAGTAAAATATCCACACGACTCAACTCAAAAGACTCAGCATAACCTTTAACCCCAAAACGTGAAGTGTTTACAGTTGAATCGTAAAGTTCTGTGAACATTAACGGCTGGGACGATCTTCGTAAGCTCTATTTTAGGTGCACGAAAATTTATTTTAAGGCACACCCAAGGTGTTTGGGGAATTATGATTCAATAGTTATAATGCCAAGATTACAAAATGTAACATTATTAACAAAGGCAAACAGTGTGACTCCACGAATATCTATAGTCATTGATCAGTTTGAAGATCAGTTACAGTGGGCGGGGGGACTCTTTCTCATTGGTATTGCCACGAGAGAACCTCCCCTGAATTCTGAGGTCACGGTTCAAATCCACTTAAAATCTAAGTTGGTTTTCTCCATACATAAACCAGTCCACACACCTATCACTGGAATTCGCTTTCAGTGTAAATGTCCAAATATGAGGAGCTCGTCCAATAGCTGTGCTTAAATTCGATGGAAATAGACAAGTACAGGTACAATTATAGATAAATAAATTTGCACACAGATTTGACTGGATTTGACTGGATTTGACTACGTTTTGTACGTATCGTACAAGGTCTGTAGCAATTGAATTAATAGAGCACGAAAAAGCGTGGGGCATCCGTGGTCGAGAGGTTACATGTAGCGTTGTAAGGCAGTTTAAGGACTCGGGAGCCATAGCAGTGTGCTGACTGTGAGTTCAGGTCCAGTCCTTGCTGTTCCACCGGTCCTCGGTGGGAATCTATGCCAGCAACCTGTGAATAGACGTGGGTTTCCCCCGGACTCTTTTCGGTTTCCGCACAGGTACTGTTGATCACTCATAGTGACATATTCCTGAGCAGGGCATAAAACGGCAAAAAAATAAATAAATGAAATGAATAAATAATTAAATTTGACCTAGCAGTTGTCAGAGAGGTCAGCACAACGAAAATCAGCCCGAGTTTCCTCGTGAAGAACAACGTAGACGGTCTTGTCCTCCACAGAACAGGATGCCGAAAAACTCCCGGCAATTTAGACCGTGTCCATGTAATTCCGAAGTCCTTGTAATAACATATACATGTGTGATAAAATCACTTCAGAATTAGGTGTACATGACAAAATAATGATAAATTGTAAATGAAGTTTATTAATATTTTGCCATTTAACAGAATGCCATGGTGTTATCTGAAATCAGCCTGACCCCCAAATGTTAGATCACAGCTTGAATACATGTGCTCTGCTTTGCGCTCAGGTTAAGGAACAAAGGGCATGTACTGGCCTGTCAGGTGTCGGTGTTATATGTCTGGATGGGACGGTATCTTGGGTCATTATACCCAGTTGAAGTCTCACCGATCTTGTCGCTGAGAGTTCAAATTCAAGCAGGCTTTCGCTCCGTTCGTAGTGGGCAGGTCTACCAACAACCTGCGGATGGTCGTTAGTGTGTCTAGGGGCTTTGTCCGATTTTCTCCCAGAGGATTTCTGTAATTGTAATATCAAAAGAAAGCGTTGGTCGTCTTAATGCAGGGTTTAATGTACTGTTGTATAAGACCGATATTTCTAGATAGCATGTCACCATAATTATAATAAACGTGACATCACTGGAGGTAATTTAGACGACGTGCTGAAAACATTGCTTATGAGAACATCACATTATACACCACAATTGTGTGTTAACCTGAGTTTTGTAGTAATTACAGAGATCTGATGCACATCAGTTGTAAGATTTTCGGTATCACATATCAGTGAAAAAAGGAAATACTAATAGTAATAATGGGCAATTAAATAGAATTTATTTTATTGTTTATTTTTTTACTCATTGATATTTTTAAATTTATTTATGTCTTTATTGGCGTTTTAAGCTGTACTCAACAATATTTCACCTTTATTGTGGTGGCAAATTATGGTGGGAGGAAAAATGGACGGAGCTAGTGGGAACCATTGCTGTAACACTCGAACTTTACTACTGTTATGTTCTCCCAAACAACTTCTGTACCAATCTTGATACTTGAATTAATAAATAACTCAGATTAAATCTTTTCGCTGTTATAGCTTTTAGTACAGCGGAAATCAGCAACAATCTTAATTGAGGTGATGAAGTTTAGCGGAAACTGGGTTTTATCAGAAAAAGAGCGTGAAAATGAATGTGACTTACATGTACTTAAGCGATAAGCCTGGCAGTAATTATATAACATTATGATGTAGAAAAAAGGACATGTTTATTGTGTCATTTCCTTGCTAATGTCACTGGTGATTAACGATGAGAACTTTTCACACACCATTTCATTGATGGAAAATGATATACAATTCGTACCATAACACTTTTTTGCCCATGTATATGATATAGCTCGAGTTTTAGGTCTTACACGTCCTGTTTCAACATTCTGTTTCAAGAATCGACAGTGTGACGTCAAGCGGGAATAAGCCTCCATGTTTTTGTCTACATATACCACACAAAAAATCTGCTTCAATTTAAATCCACGAGGATGTTTATATCCCGACTTGAATGCATCTGTCACTGTTATTTAACGCTTAGTTCACCGAGTTATGGAGATAAGTTCCTTAATAAAGCTTGCAAAATATCCAGCGATATCGGTATATTATGAAAGACGCAGCTGGAGAACTAGAGAACGCGAGAATAGTGCTAACATCGGGCGGTGTGACAAAATCTGAGATTAGCGCCGTTTAGGTGGTTTAAGGAGACGGGTTCAGGTTGTCATCCAGGCCGAAGGTGGATAAACCCAATCTTGACGTGGAACGCTATACGAGATACCAAATGACGTGTTCATTGGATAATTTCAACCACTGCTTCAACACTGCTCTCCCCCGAACCATACTTTTAAAGCCATTTTTTTGCACATCAAAACCAATGATGATAGAAATGCATGTGTGCTATTAAAACATATGGATTTCAACCATTTTGTCGTTTTTCATTAGTTAAAATGTCACACGGTTCAAAACCAAATCACATTTTAATCTCTTCTGATACAGAAGAACATTAGTGTTCAAAATCGCCAAACTGAACACCAAGGAAGGGGGAGGGATGTGCCTAATTAATTCATTGTGATCGTATCAAACATGACTTATCAAACATGCTTAAAAACTACAAGAAATTCTGTCTGTAAGTGGACCATAACCTATGAAGTTACGTGAATTACTCGAAATAAACTCGATAGAGCGATTGCCAGTGAAGCGCTGTTAAACAGACGATTCTTGCAAAATAATACACAGGTCAACAGGAAGAGAAACTATAAACGATAAGGTAGAAGAAACTTTCCCCGACTCTTCAATACTGAAATTTTTCTGCAGTTCTTGGGCATTTCTCCATCACATTACCCATAAGCTACCTCAATAATCAGATGCTCAGATAGGAGAAGTAAACTTCAATAAGGCTTAAATATGAATAAAAGATAAGATATATTGGGTTGAAAAATCGCGATTTTCGGAACTTTTTTTTGCAATATGCATAAACTGATGAATGTTCAAATTTTGGGCTCCTGTTTTTCGAAGTATCACTCAAGAACATGCATATGACGACACTTTTATTGCAAAAAAGTAAATCGGAAGAAGCAAGACATGAGTTACATATGGTCAGGGTGTCACAATTGCTTTCGCCGAGAATGGAATGAAATGAAAGCGTCCATTTTTCACGAAGTTTGCTGAGCTGCCCTTTTACATCCACGTATCGTAATACCCATTACGTCTCGTGCACATATTAACTGCCGTAGATCTGGTCGAAATGGAACCTTTTGGTGAATTAAATAATCTTTTCAAAAATGCTTTTGAGAAAATGTCACCCAACGTAGCTTGCAATTTTATTGGAGGATAAACATGGAAGATCTACCTTGGATTGATTGAAGGCAAATTTGCGAGCATTCACCGGTTCAGTCTCTTTAATCATGGTAGGTCTCAAGAATAATATTGGCAATTTGTATAATGTTTAACAATGAAACTTAAAAACCCATTTATCAATATGGGTAAGAAAGAAGTGGCCGAAAGGTTTAGTGCGACCGAGGTCGCCGATATGAGTTCAAGTCCAACTCATGCTGGTTTCATTTCCGATCGTACGTGGAAAGGTCGGCCAGCAACCCTGCGGGTGGTCTTGGGTTGTCTGCATATTCTGTCCTGTTTCCTTCCACTATAATTCTGGTCGTCTTCGTATAAGTGAAATACTCTTGGCTACATCTTAAAACACTAATCCAATAAATACATGAAATAAGTAACGGTTTGGCGCCATTTGAAAATGTATGTAACAATTACAAAGCACTTTCTTATTCAAACACTTACATGCTCAAAGCAACATTACAGCAAAATAGCACCCAACCTAAATTTTCTTCGCTACATCTGTTGGCTGCCAGTTAAACCGGTCATCTTGTCTCATCGATAGGTTGCTGCCCAGAAACATCACGTTATGTTACATCATTTGGCATCGTGTTGATGCTGACGTGCTAAACACATGGCGGAGCTCTTTCGGATAATTTAAATAAATTAATAAGTCAAAATCTGCTTTATTAATGCCGTCTACGTAAGTTAATGGGGGAGTTTACGGAATCACACCAATGATAACGATGCTGGATTGGGTGGAAGGTGATATGGGCATGGGTTTCGTTTAGAAGATTGGAGATATCGTGACTTTGACGATGGAGGATTGGAAAAGGGTGGGTTTACGATGGTGTGTGTCCTAAGATGGGGATAGCCTGGGTTTGAAGTGCAGGATCAGGATAGGTTGGGGTTGAAGTGGAAGACAGGGACAGAATTTGTTTTGAGAGGAAGATGGGATATAATGGGTTTGATTTGGGAAATGGTGAGACTGTGGGTTTGGGGCGAAATATGAGGAGAGCGTTGATTTGGGACGGCTTGGGTTTGAGGTAACATCTGGTGACAGTGTGCTTTTAGGGTTGAAGATGAGGATACGTGGGTTTGGTGTGGAAGATGGGGACTTACAGTGGAAAATGGGGTAGCAAAGGTCTGGAGTAGATGATGGGGATAGCGTGAGATTGGGATGGAAAATGGGGACAGAGTAGTCTTGTTGTGGAAAATGGTGACACACTGGTTTGGGGTGGAGGATGGGGATGTTGGGTGTGTGCAGTGGAAGATAGAGGAAAGAGTGGGTATGGGATGGGAAACAGGGATACGGTGGGATTGGTGTGGAAAATGGTGACACACTGGTTTGGGGTGGAGGATGGGGATGTTGGGTGTGTGCAGTGGAAGATAGAGGAAAGAGTGGGTATGGGATGGGAAATAGGGATACGGTGGGATTGGTGTGGAAAATGGTGACACACTGGTTTGGGGTGGAGGATGGGGATGTTGGGTGTGTGCAGTGGAAGATAGAGGAAAGAGTGGGTATGGGAAGGGGAACAGGGATACGGTGGGATTGGTGTGGAAAATGGTGACAGGACTGATTTGGGTTGGAGCATGGGGATATTGTGGCGTATGGTGGAAGAGAGGGGAAAGGGTGGGGTTGGCGTTGAAACTTCGGATGGGGTGGGTATCTGTTTGGCAAATGGGTATAGCGTCAGTTTGGGTTGAAGACGATAAGGTGTATGAAGCCTCGTGTTGAAGTTTATTGTTTAAAATGTGATGGCAACATCGCATTAGACTCGTTCTTAACTAGTGACCCCTGACCTCTCTCTGTGCCATCGCTACGCAATTTCTGGTTCCATTCCGCGTAAGCCAACGTGCTACTAGCCGTGTAAGTTGCAAGTATTTGATCATATTTACATCAACAGTTGGACTAAACTGACGGGAATGCTGGATTTCTCCGATTACCATAAACCACACTGTCCTCGCTGCACAGTTTCTATATTCTTTCTTTATATTTATTCGGAATTCAATATATTAAATCCTTGTTTTAGCTCCTAATCAAGACCCGGATGCCTGAAATTTTGCTTCGTTAATGGACTCGCTCGAGACTAGAACAACTGTAACCTCTGCCAATGTCAAGAGCGAAAGCCACTTTACTAATAGGATTCTCTATACAAAGGGAGGCGAAAGCTTAAACTGATAAATCACAAGTGTTTGCTTTTATGATTGCTACCATCAGAGATTTGAATAGCATAACAAATCGTAATCAATAATGATTGCCGCCAATATCATAAAAGTAGCTGACCATTGTTGATTAAGACAGCCTGAATCCTTGAAACAGATTTTACGGCCTTGGCGCAATTCAAACAAGTAGAAAGGGGGCGCTGTTGTTTTATGGAGTAGAAGAATCGCTTCCCTTTTCCTTTTGCTTTTCCCCTTATGGCAGAGGCCGAACTCCAGACAGCTGAGTTCGAGCCTGAGACTTCTTTCCTCGAGGGCCTATCTGCTGTGTTTTTTTTTTTTTTTATTTTTGTCCTTTTTTTTCTGAGAGCGGGGTGAGGCAGCGGGGTGAGAGAGCAGAATGAGGGAGCGGGAATGTGGGAGCGGAGTCGGGGAGGGTGAATGAGGCAGTTGGCGTGGGGGAGCAAGATATGCGAAAGGAATGAGGGAACGGGATGGGGGAGGAAGGATGAGGGAGCGGCAATGAGGAAAACAGAATGAGTGAGCAGTTATGAGTGAGCAGTTATGAGTGAGCGGAATGAGGGATCGAGAGGGGATAAGAGATTGGAATGGGGGAGGGTTGATGAGTAAGCGGAATGAGGGAAGGGGATGAGTAAGGGGACTGAGGGAGCGGGAATGAGTAGACGGAATGAGGGAGCAAGAATGAGTAAGCGGGGATGGGGGAACGGCGGTGCTTGTCTGCCATCCAGGAGAGGTTCCAGAAGTTGCAAAGGCCCAGGGAGCTAAAGTGTCTTAAGCATTTGGGCGTGTTTTCAGTTTATTTATTTATTTACTTACTTATTTACTTATTTATCTGATTGATTCATTCATGTTTTACGTTGTACTGAAGAATACATACCACGGCAGCCATCATTATCGCGAGAGGAAATCGGTCACAGCCTGGGGAAAGCCCCCGACCATTCGCAGGTTGCTGGCGGACCTTCACCCCTTAAGACCGGAAAGGAAGCCAAATGATTGCAGTTAATTCATGCCAAAGACGTCACTGAGAGAGATTAGAGAGAGGAAACAGGACCGTTCCGTCGTTACTGGGTATCATACCTGGAGACTACGTCCTGATGTTCCACTGGCATCCTCGGCGTGATGTTCCATTGGCGCGGTCTTCGTCATATAATTGTAAAAAAAAAGATGCTCAGCACGATGTAAAGCCCTGAGAATACATGCACACTTGTACATGGATGCATGCAAACCTACCAACATACCTACCTACCTACCAACATACCTACCTATTTACCTGCATACATACGTATATACATACATACATACATACTTACTTACATACATGCATACATTTTTTTCATGGTAAGGCCCTCTTCAAAATATTTATTTCTGATTAGAAGATGCTTGTGTGTAGCTGCCAAATTCACCATGTCATTTTTAAGAGGCACCGTGGTACCGTGAGTGGGTGACACCCCACACCTAATATCTTCAGTACGACCTTGAGGTGATTATAAGATATCACAGTAAATATTACTCACCCATTAGTCACAACGAAGGCCAGCTACAAATGATGGATCCCACAAAGCAATTTTGTACGGAAGGAAAACTTTCAAAACTTAAATCAAATTAAAAGTCCTTGAATTTTAAAAAACAAATGTACGGATGATGCATGTGTGCCGTGTAACAAGCCACACAGATTTCAGAAGCAGTTGTTATCAAATAAGGTGTCATATTGAGTTTAACGAGTTTGACTTAAGTCACATATTGCTTTATGAAATCAGACCAAATAGACGCCATGCCCTTTGATCTATACATAAAAGGGGTGATTAGCCACCTGTCCAAACATCGGTCATCTATTGGAGACAATGCTGTTTCCTTCGGCCATAATCTTGACCACGTAAATAGGGTGTGAAAAATACTTGTCAAATAATTAAAGAAACAAGGTATATTGCTGCTGTAATTGATTTATTCCGTAAAGATTTACAGTAAATATGACGAACATTGACTTCGTGGAGATCACGATCTGGCCATCTGCGTGATCACGTGATTCTCATACCGGAATGGTCTGTAGCTGAAGCTAACGGCGACTGGGAGCTGGAAGAAAAGAAATGTGTTTTTCGAGACAATAAGGTTTACAAACTTTTTCATATAGGCCTGTATCATAAATCATTTGGCGTATGCTGATTATTTAGCCAATACTATCCCAACTGAATTAAATGCAAGCACATCTGTCAATGCCATATGGTGAGTCTTATGGACAATATATGTAAGTGGGCCACACAATCACGTCACAAGCACGTCACAGATGTGTACGTTTTCTTGCATGAATGGATAAAAATTGATTTGCACTTCATTTACATAGCTACCCATGCTGAAATGTGAAACTTTATGAATCGACTTCACCTTTGGAGATGCTTATTAATTTTTCCTTACATGTATGTATTATCTGGAAAATGGATTTTTGCAAAAATATGCTTATTTACTCAATATCGGACTCAAAAATCCCAGCAGCTTACTGTACACATGTGTTTTGGACAGCGCGTACTATGTAATGAATGGTTAAGCATACTGAAAGCTAAAGCAGCGTTAAATTTTTATTTTCTTTTGGCAACAAAACATGTAGCAGGTCATTTTTGAGTAAGTGTTTTGATTATTAAAACCGTTCTAAGCTTTTTGAATGCACGTTGTATTTACTTCGCCTTTATTATGACAATTGTGTATTTTTGAATGCTTTTTATCTTGCGGTACACACATTTATTTAAGAAACTTCATAATTTCCTCGAAATGTATATGACACAGCATAAAATGTGAAGAACAATGTAATGTAAGTGCCTTACGATCTCGGCAACGGCAGATGGGACAGTCTTCCTCGTTTCTTTCGAATCCGTAAGAGCAGTATATCCGACACTGAGGCCCACACTTTTCATTGGGTGCTAAAACAGAAGTTTCAGTAAGTTTAAACGTTGTCTGTTGTATCTATAAAAGGTCAAAGGTTTCTTTTCTCCGCTTATTCCGATTTTCTGCACTTTTTAACCGAGCTGACGTTGTCTTCCTCGTTAATCCCTCCAGTGGAAAAAGAGCTCAGTTCGTCAGCCGGATTCTCTATCATTAGCTTTCGCGAACCACGTGCACACACATATGCTTGCTTGATTAGGCATCATCCCGATTTATTGGGACCATGAGGAGAGGAAATTAATGTTACCCGCTGAAATACAGCGCATAAACTGAAAGGTTTTCCTAGGTACAGCCACCCATGATCCTAATTCATGTCTTACTATTTTAATTTAATAACTGGAAAAAACACAATGAAACCATGAATAAGGAAATTCACAGGCCAAACCATTTTCCATCAACCTCCCATCCATTCTCATTTTCCATTTTGGTGAGGGGAAAGGATTATCATCAGCTTACGTGGACGGCATGCGCACAGTTCACATCCGTTGTCGTCACGCTTATGCCCAAATGGACATCGATTTGCACAGCGCGGACCACATGGAGATGGACGGCTGGTTACTGAAACAGAAAATGAGTGAAATATTCTGGAGTATGGTGGTAAACCATAAGCATTCATTCATTCATTCATTCTGAAACAGAAAATGAAAATTCCCCTTCTTTTTCCTGTTTAAATATGGGAATAAACCGAGGCTTAAGACTTAACCCAACTCAACCCGACCCTTGTACTGAGACTTGGAAACTCGTGTAAAAAGTTGAATCATAAAGTTATTTGGCCATCAGCGAACTTGGTACACTCACTGTTAGGCGCAAAAGAATTCATTTTGAGAGAAACCCAAGCGGTTTGGGGAATTATCGTTTAATAACAATAATGCCAAGATCACAAAATGTCACATTATTAAGAAACGCAAAAAGTGTGACTCCATGAATCTCTATAGTCATTGGTTTGATTGAAGATAAGTTACAGTAGCCACCGGGACCTCTTTCTCATTGGTCTTTCCACAAGAGAATCTCCCCTGAATTCTGAGGTCACGATTCAAATCCACCTAAAGTCTGAGCTGGATTTCTCCATACATGAACCAATCCACACACCTATCACTTTTGCTTTCAGTGTAAATCTCTAAATGTAAGGAGCTCGTCCAATAGCTGAGCGTAAATTCAATGGAAATAGACAAGTAAAGGTACAATTAGAGATAAATAAATTTGCACACAGTAACGTTTGTCGCAATTCTGACTGGATTTGACTACGTTTTGTACGTATCGTACAGGGTCTATAGCAATTGAATTAATAGAGCACGATAAAACATGGGGCATCCGGGGTTGAGGTTTTACATGTAGCCTTGTAGCGCAGTACAGGGACTCAGGCGTCTTAGCAGTGTGTTAACTATGAGTTCAAGTTCAAGATACGTGGGTTTGGTGTGGAAGATGGGGACTTACAGTGGAAAATGGGGTAGCAAAGGTCTGGAGTAGATGATGGGGATAGCGTGAGATTGGGATGGAAAATGGGGACAGAGTAGTCTTGTTGTGGAAAATGGTGACACACTGGTTTGGGGTGGAGGATGGGGATGTTGGGTGTGTGCAGTGGAAGATAGAGGAAAGAGTGGGTATGGGATGGGAAACAGGGATACGGTGGGATTGGTGTGGAAAATGGTGACACACTGGTTTGGGGTGGAGGATGGGGATGTTGGGTGTGTGCAGTGGAAGATAGAGGAAAGAGTGGGTATGGGATGGGAAATAGGGATACGGTGGGATTGGTGTGGAAAATGGTGACACACTGGTTTGGGGTGGAGGATGGGGATGTTGGGTGTGTGCAGTGGAAGATAGAGGAAAGAGTGGGTATGGGAAGGGGAACAGGGATACGGTGGGATTGGTGTGGAAAATGGTGACAGGACTGATTTGGGTTGGAGCATGGGGATATTGTGGCGTATGGTGGAAGAGAGGGGAAAGGGTGGGGTTGGCGTTGAAACTTCGGATGGGGTGGGTATCTGTTTGGCAAATGGGTATAGCGTCAGTTTGGGTTGAAGACGATAAGGTGTATGAAGCCTCGTGTTGAAGTTTATTGTTTAAAATGTGATGGCAACATCGCATTAGACTCGTTCTTAACTAGTGACCCCTGACCTCTCTCTGTGCCATCGCTACGCAATTTCTGGTTCCATTCCGCGTAAGCCAACGTGCTACTAGCCGTGTAAGTTGCAAGTATTTGATCATATTTACATCAACAGTTGGACTAAACTGACGGGAATGCTGGATTTCTCCGATTACCATAAACCACACTGTCCTCGCTGCACAGTTTCTATATTCTTTCTTTATATTTATTCGGAATTCAATATATTAAATCCTTGTTTTAGCTCCTAATCAAGACCCGGATGCCTGAAATTTTGCTTCGTTAATGGACTCGCTCGAGACTAGAACAACTGTAACCTCTGCCAATGTCAAGAGCGAAAGCCACTTTACTAATAGGATTCTCTATACAAAGGGAGGCGAAAGCTTAAACTGATAAATCACAAGTGTTTGCTTTTATGATTGCTACCATCAGAGATTTGAATAGCATAACAAATCGTAATCAATAATGATTGCCGCCAATATCATAAAAGTAGCTGACCATTGTTGATTAAGACAGCCTGAATCCTTGAAACAGATTTTACGGCCTTGGCGCAATTCAAACAAGTAGAAAGGGGGCGCTGTTGTTTTATGGAGTAGAAGAATCGCTTCCCTTTTCCTTTTGCTTTTCCCCTTATGGCAGAGGCCGAACTCCAGACAGCTGAGTTCGAGCCTGAGACTTCTTTCCTCGAGGGCCTATCTGCTGTGTTTTTTTTATTTTTTATTTTTGTCCTTTTTTTTCTGAGAGCGGGGTGAGGCAGCGGGGTGAGAGAGCAGAATGAGGGAGCGGGAATGTGGGAGCGGAGTCGGGGAGGGTGAATGAGGCAGTTGGCGTGGGGGAGCAAGATATGCGAAAGGAATGAGGGAACGGGATGGGGGAGGAAGGATGAGGGAGCGGCAATGAGGAAAACAGAATGAGTGAGCAGTTATGAGTGAGCGGAATGAGGGATCGAGAGGGGATAAGAGATTGGAATGGGGGAGGGTTGATGAGTAAGCGGAATGAGGGAAGGGGATGAGTAAGGGGACTGAGGGAGCGGGAATGAGTAGACGGAATGAGGGAGCAAGAATGAGTAAGCGGGGATGGGGGAACGGCGGTGCTTGTCTGCCATCCAGGAGAGGTTCCAGAAGTTGCAAAGGCCCAGGGAGCTAAAGTGTCTTAAGCATTTGGGCGTGTTTTCAGTTTATTTATTTATTTACTTACTTATTTACTTATTTATCTGATTGATTCATTCATGTTTTACGTTGTACTGAAGAATACATACCACGGCAGCCATCATTATCGCGAGAGGAAATCGGTCACAGCCTGGGGAAAGCCCCCGACCATTCGCAGGTTGCTGGCGGACCTTCACCCCTTAAGACCGGAAAGGAAGCCAAATGATTGCAGTTAATTCATGCCAAAGACGTCACTGAGAGAGATTAGAGAGAGGAAACAGGACCGTTCCGTCGTTACTGGGTATCATACCTGGAGACTACGTCCTGATGTTCCACTGGCATCCTCGGCGTGATGTTCCATTGGCGCGGTCTTCGTCATATAATTGTAAAAAAAAAGATGCTCAGCACGATGTAAAGCCCTGAGAATACATGCACACTTGTACATGGATGCATGCAAACCTACCAACATACCTACCTACCTACCAACATACCTACCTATTTACCTGCATACATACGTATATACATACATACATACATACTTACTTACATACATGCATACATTTTTTTCATGGTAAGGCCCTCTTCAAAATATTTATTTCTGATTAGAAGATGCTTGTGTGTAGCTGCCAAATTCACCATGTCATTTTTAAGAGGCACCGTGGTACCGTGAGTGGGTGACACCCCACACCTAATATCTTCAGTACGACCTTGAGGTGATTATAAGATATCACAGTAAATATTACTCACCCATTAGTCACAACGAAGGCCAGCTACAAATGATGGATCCCACAAAGCAATTTTGTACGGAAGGAAAACTTTCAAAACTTAAATCAAATTAAAAGTCCTTGAATTTTAAAAAACAAATGTACGGATGATGCATGTGTGCCGTGTAACAAGCCACACAGATTTCAGAAGCAGTTGTTATCAAATAAGGTGTCATATTGAGTTTAACGAGTTTGACTTAAGTCACATATTGCTTTATGAAATCAGACCAAATAGACGCCATGCCCTTTGATCTATACATAAAAGGGGTGATTAGCCACCTGTCCAAACATCGGTCATCTATTGGAGACAATGCTGTTTCCTTCGGCCATAATCTTGACCACGTAAATAGGGTGTGAAAAATACTTGTCAAATAATTAAAGAAACAAGGTATATTGCTGCTGTAATTGATTTATTCCGTAAAGATTTACAGTAAATATGACGAACATTGACTTCGTGGAGATCACGATCTGGCCATCTGCGTGATCACGTGATTCTCATACCGGAATGGTCTGTAGCTGAAGCTAACGGCGACTGGGAGCTGGAAGAAAAGAAATGTGTTTTTCGAGACAATAAGGTTTACAAACTTTTTCATATAGGCCTGTATCATAAATCATTTGGCGTATGCTGATTATTTAGCCAATACTATCCCAACTGAATTAAATGCAAGCACATCTGTCAATGCCATATGGTGAGTCTTATGGACAATATATGTAAGTGGGCCACACAATCACGTCACAAGCACGTCACAGATGTGTACGTTTTCTTGCATGAATGGATAAAAATTGATTTGCACTTCATTTACATAGCTACCCATGCTGAAATGTGAAACTTTATGAATCGACTTCACCTTTGGAGATGCTTATTAATTTTTCCTTACATGTATGTATTATCTGGAAAATGGATTTTTGCAAAAATATGCTTATTTACTCAATATCGGACTCAAAAATCCCAGCAGCTTACTGTACACATGTGTTTTGGACAGCGCGTACTATGTAATGAATGGTTAAGCATACTGAAAGCTAAAGCAGCGTTAAATTTTTATTTTCTTTTGGCAACAAAACATGTAGCAGGTCATTTTTGAGTAAGTGTTTTGATTATTAAAACCGTTCTAAGCTTTTTGAATGCACGTTGTATTTACTTCGCCTTTATTATGACAATTGTGTATTTTTGAATGCTTTTTATCTTGCGGTACACACATTTATTTAAGAAACTTCATAATTTCCTCGAAATGTATATGACACAGCATAAAATGTGAAGAACAATGTAATGTAAGTGCCTTACGATCTCGGCAACGGCAGATGGGACAGTCTTCCTCGTTTCTTTCGAATCCGTAAGAGCAGTATATCCGACACTGAGGCCCACACTTTTCATTGGGTGCTAAAACAGAAGTTTCAGTAAGTTTAAACGTTGTCTGTTGTATCTATAAAAGGTCAAAGGTTTCTTTTCTCCGCTTATTCCGATTTTCTGCACTTTTTAACCGAGCTGACGTTGTCTTCCTCGTTAATCCCTCCAGTGGAAAAAGAGCTCAGTTCGTCAGCCGGATTCTCTATCATTAGCTTTCGCGAACCACGTGCACACACATATGCTTGCTTGATTAGGCATCATCCCGATTTATTGGGACCATGAGGAGAGGAAATTAATGTTACCCGCTGAAATACAGCGCATAAACTGAAAGGTTTTCCTAGGTACAGCCACCCATGATCCTAATTCATGTCTTACTATTTTAATTTAATAACTGGAAAAAACACAATGAAACCATGAATAAGGAAATTCACAGGCCAAACCATTTTCCATCAACCTCCCATCCATTCTCATTTTCCATTTTGGTGAGGGGAAAGGATTATCATCAGCTTACGTGGACGGCATGCGCACAGTTCACATCCGTTGTCGTCACGCTTATGCCCAAATGGACATCGATTTGCACAGCGCGGACCACATGGAGATGGACGGCTGGTTACTGAAACAGAAAATGAGTGAAATATTCTAGAGTATGGTGGTAAACCATAAGCATTCATTCATTCATTCATTCTGAAACAGAAAATGAAAATTCCCCTTCTTTTTCCTGTTTAAATATGGGAATAAACCGAGGCTTAAGACTTAACCCAACTCAACCCGACCCTTGTACTGAGACTTGGAAACTCGTGTAAAAAGTTGAATCATAAAGTTATTTGGCCATCAGCGAACTTGGTACACTCACTGTTAGGCGCAAAAGAATTCATTTTGAGAGAAACCCAAGCGGTTTGGGGAATTATCGTTTAATAACAATAATGCCAAGATCACAAAATGTCACATTATTAAGAAACGCAAAAAGTGTGACTCCATGAATCTCTATAGTCATTGGTTTGATTGAAGATAAGTTACAGTAGCCACCGGGACCTCTTTCTCATTGGTCTTTCCACAAGAGAATCTCCCCTGAATTCTGAGGTCACGATTCAAATCCACCTAAAGTCTGAGCTGGATTTCTCCATACATGAACCAATCCACACACCTATCACTTTTGCTTTCAGTGTAAATCTCTAAATGTAAGGAGCTCGTCCAATAGCTGAGCGTAAATTCAATGGAAATAGACAAGTAAAGGTACAATTAGAGATAAATAAATTTGCACACAGTAACGTTTGTCGCAATTCTGACTGGATTTGACTACGTTTTGTACGTATCGTACAGGGTCTATAGCAATTGAATTAATAGAGCACGATAAAACATGGGGCATCCGGGGTTGAGGTTTTACATGTAGCCTTGTAGCGCAGTACAGGGACTCAGGCGTCTTAGCAGTGTGTTAACTATGAGTTCAAGTCCAGTGCTTGCTGGCTCCCTCGCCGGTCGCAGGTTGGAAACTATCCTACCACACCGGTGGATAGACGTGTGTTTTACCCCGGACTCTTTCCGGTTTCGAAATACCGTAATGCTGATCGCCCTCGTCATATCGACATATTCCTGAGCAGGGCGTAAAACGCCAATAAAGTAAAAAACAAATGAAATGAATAAATAATTAAGTCTGTCCTACCCGTTGCCACAAGGATCAGCACAACGAAAATCTGAATAAGTTTCCACATAATGAAGCGCAGTTTAGATTGTCTTGTCCAACACTCAACAGGACGCTGAAAATTACATGCAATTTATATATATATATGTATAGGATAAAATCAATTCATAGTTAGATGTATATCATAAAATGACGATAAATTGTACATAAGTTTAATGAAAATTTTGCCATTTAACAGAATGCCATGGTGTTATCTGAAATCAGCCTGCCTCCCAATTGTTAGGTCACAGCTTGAATATATGTGCTCAGCTCTGCGCTCAGGATAAGGAACATAGGGCATGTAAGCTAACTTGCCTGTCACGTGTCAGATATTATATGGCTGGGTGGGACGTTGTGTTTGGTCATTATACCCAAGTGAAGTCTCACCGATGAAGTTAATGCTGGCATCCTCTCCCATCGTACGGGGGAAGGTCTGCCAACAACCTGTGGATAGTCGTTGGTTTGTCTCCGGGCTCTGCCCGGTTTCCTCTCAGAGGATTGCTACTATTGCAATATCAAAAGAGAGCGTTGGCCGTTGTAAGGCGGTATAAGACCGATATTTCTAGATAGCATCTCACCCAAATTATTATAACTGTGACGTCACTCAAGGCAATTAAGGTGGTACTGAAAACATGCTTCCGGGAATATAACATTATACATCAGATATATGTTTTCATTTGACTTTTATAGCAAGTACAAAGATGTGATTCATATCAGTTTGTAAAATTTGGGATGTTACTTAGCAGTGAAAAAAAGAAATACTACTAGTAATAATGGTCGAATTTACATCAGGCTAAAAGTACCTGACTTACAAAAAAATCAGACCATAGTAACTACAGTATTAAGTCAAGATTTCTATGACGCAGATGCTTGGTGAAGGGCGGTGGTTTCCTCAAAACTTACTCATTAACCCGACCACCTTGCTATGTCGCAAGATCTAGGCTATACGGCGTAATACAACAGTCAGATAAATTACTTTTTTAACGTTTTTTATTTACTGGTTTCTTTAATTTTTCTTATTTACTGGCGTTTTAATCTACACTCAACAATATTTCACTTTTATGGTGGCGGCGAAATGATGGTGGGAGGAAATCGGGAGGGGCCAGTGGAAACCAATCAAGTGAAAAAAGTAATTAAATAGTGACCATTGCTGTAACACTCGAACTTTACTACTGTTATGTTCTCCTAAACAACTTTTGCACCAATTTTAATACTTGAAGTAATAAATAACTCAGATTAAATCTACCCGCTTCCGTAGCTTTTAGCACAGCGGAAATCAGCAACAATCTTAACTGACATGATGAAGTTTAGGGGAGACTAGATCTTGTCACAATATACCGGGGGCTCCATGGAAAGGTCTAGCCAGTTACATACTTACATGTACTTAAACGATAAACCACGTAATAATGTGTTAAGTATCGTTATCATGGACAAAAAAGAATATATTTATTCTTTTGCTAATTTCACTAGTGATTAACGGTGTGAACTTTTCACACACCATTTCATTGATGGAAAAATGATATACAATTCATATTATAAAACTTTTTCCCCATATCTATGGTGTAACTCGCGTTGTCTGGAATGGCCCCATTCCGCACCTCCTGGTTAAACATTCTGTTTCAAGAATCAACAGTGTGACGTCAAGTCGGAATAAATCTTCATGTTTTTGTCTATATATACCACACAAAAAATTAGATTGAATTTAAATCAACCTGGACGTTTAACTCTCATACTGCATGCATATGTCATTTATTTAACGCTTAGTTTACCGCTTAGTAATGGAGGTAAGTTCCTCAGTAAAGCAATCAGAGGCTTGCAAAATAACCAGGGATGTCGGTATATTATGAAAGACGCGGCTGGAGAACTAGAGAACGCGAGAAAAGCTCTAACATCGGGCGGTGTGACAAAATCTGAGATTAGCGCCGATTAGGTGGTATGAGGAGACGGGTTCAGGTTGTCATCCAGGCTCACTCAGGATACACCCAATCTTGACGTGAAACGCTATACGAGATACCAAATGACGTGTTCATTGGATAATTTCAACCACTGCTTCAACACTGCTCTCCCCCGAACCATACATTTAAAGCCATTTTTTTGCACATCAAAACCAGTGATGATAGAAATGCATGTGTGCTATTAAAACATATGGATTTCAACCATTTTGTCGTTTTTCCTTAGTCAATGGGTGACACGGTTCAAAACCAAATCATATTTTAATCTCTTTTCATACAGAAGAACATTAATGGCATGTGTACAAAATCACCAAAGTGAAAACCAAGGGGGTGCCTACTTTAGCTCTTCGTGTGTATATCAAACATCACTGTTTAAAGTCTACAAGAAATTCTGTCTGTAAGTGGACCATAACCTATGAAGTTACGTGAATTACTCGAAATAAACTCGATAGAGCGATTGCCAGTGAAGCGCTGTTAAACAGGCGATTCTTGAAAAGTAATCCACAGGTCAACAGGAAGAGAAACTATAAACGATAAGGTAGAAGAAACTTCTCCCGAATTTTTAATACTGAAATTATTCTGCAGTTCTTGGGCTTTTCTCCACTACATTACCCATACGCTCCCTGAATAATCAGATACTCGGAAAGGGGAAGTAAACTTCAGTAAGGCTTAAATATGAATAAAATATAAAATATATTGTGTTGGAAAATCGCGATTTTCGGAACTTTTTTTGCAATATGCATAAACTGATGAATATTCAAATTTTGGACAAATAATCGACCGGTCAACAGTAAAAGAGACTATAAACAAGGTAAGAGAAACTTTTAATACTGAAAATTATTCTGCAGTTCTTGGTCGTTTCTCTGGTAAATTACGTTACCTGAATAATCGGAATCTCGTAAAAACGACCTAAACATCTTTTAATAAGCATATCAAAAATCTTTAAAAAGGTTACATATGAGAATTTTGGCGTCTTTACTTTTATTTATTTTCTTATTTATTTTTTGGATTGGTGTTTTACGCCATATTCAAGAATATTTCACTTATACGAGGACGGCCACCATTACGGTGGGAGCAAAGTGGGAAGAAAACTGTCTTGTCTGAAAACTTTATTTTTCATTTTTTGTGGCAAAATCTAATTTAAGGCTAATCTCTCCTGGGTTAATACAATACACCTGAATATTTATAAAACAACATTATCCTGACCATTCATGAAAGTATTCTCTAACTTCATTTAAAGTAATAAACAATTGCAAATGCTGATATATTTACATTCATGTAATAGATACATTTATGCATACATAAATGTAATATATAGGATATAGCCATATAAATAAGGTAATAGTTTACTATTTATATAAACCAAAGATCATTCAAATTTCATGTTTCTCCTAATTTTAAGAAATATACTAACCTGTATTCATTAATATTTCTATATTTAAAATTATTCTTTTAAAGTATAGTGTTCAAATATGTAAAAGATTATTTAATATGTGTTGCACATACTACAATAGTATTAATAAAACCATTTCCAGCTTTACAAGGTAAATGTTTTGTCTCCAGTATTATATCTGGTGCTGGAGTTCAGTCAACCAAATGTCATCTATATGAGAAGGAATCAGAGATTTGTTAATAAAAACATGTCTGTTCTGTTCATGGATAACTTAGTGTCCTTTTATCATGCTTCACTTGCGGTGTCTAACAATTTGGCAGAGGTATAAATACAGAAAAATATGTGAAAAAAAGGGAGTTCTTCAAATTTCTCGATGCACCACTTCAAAGTGCATGAATGAAAGAAAGAATGAATGAGTGATTATCTCTTTACGCCTCATCGGCAATACCTCAGCCATATCGTGGTGACATCAAAGTACAGTACCAAAAGTACCAGACGACTGTGTCAGATAAGAGTAGTATTCAAATCTTCTAATTTATCATACGTGTAAGTGCAAACTTTCTGTATCTATGCAACACTTTTTAACTGTGCGGATGACAGAGTATTGAATGAAATTAATTTATTCTGCAGTTGTGTGTTGATGTTTGAGACACTCTCTTACCATCAGTTAATACATGTTTTTATAAATATATAATCAAATAAATGTATCAGAAACATGCATAATAACCCTGGAGACTTATAATTAATGTGTACTCCTACTTGACTGCACCCATATACTAATAAATATATGTCTGCAAGCGATGCATATACATTTGAAAGCACCAGTATGTTTGCCTGATATCAATTACTGAAACTATAATCCTATTCATCAAAGTTTCTTGGGAATGCATGATCCTTCAATCTCGCCTCGCTCCAGTTCAAGTGTTTAGTGTCCACTGTACCTTTCTCTGTTGTAATGTCCTCATGGACTGATTTCTCATAATAAAAAGCAGCAGTCCGTGGAAGAATGGAGGCAAAATAATTTACCTCCATGGTGAAAGTCAAAATCAATGTTACGCAGACATTTGGTCTAATACCCCCCGACCTCCGGCTGCTGTACACCACATGAGAGAAAAGTTTTCATAAATTCATCTTGTGAAGGTGCACAGGCTTCACTTACAAGATATATCCGTCATAAGGACCGCACTACACTGTAAAGGAGTTTGCTTCCGGCTGCCATGTTAGGTGTAAGCGTGGCTCTGTTTTGTTTTTGTGCTATATTTAGCCTTCAGCGGACTAATAAACAGGGCGGATCGGCTAATCGCCTTTTGATGTCGGTCGTCAGACAACTGGGCTTCGGTAGTGGTTCGGCCTAGTTCGACACGACATATTGCGCACTTTTACATTTAAAAATTCCCTTAATTGTGTCAGTGTCATGTTTAGAAGTTTTTTTTATATAAAATACGTTGTCAAAGATTCCAACTTTCCGTGACAATTTTATGTAGACCGACTCTCATTGGGACGATATTGAACGCTACTGCGAACAAAGAACGGCCTAATAGACATGCCGGCAGATCAGTATGCAGGTAGGTGGGTAGGTAGGTAAGTATTTTATTTATTTATTTCATTGGTGTTTTACGGCGTACTCCAGAATATCTCACTTATACGACGGCGGCCAGGGTTATTGCGGGAGGAACCGGGCAGAGCCCTGGGTAAACCCACGACCATCCGCAGGTTTCTTGCAGGTAGACTCCCTTATAATGTCACATAGAAAACATTCATACACACAGCCCCCCCCCTCCCGTCCCCCCCACACTCACATACCCACATTCTGGCCTTAGGGGAACAATGAATGTCCAATGGAACCCTGTGATAATCCCGTAAGAGGCAGTTTTGCGTTGTTTTTAGAGGGTTGGTGTGCTTGCACCGTGAATGGTTACATATAAGGCGATTACTCTCAAGCCCTGACTTCACATACACATTTCTCCTTCTGTTAAAGGCTTTTTATACAGCACCAACTCCTCTCGAATACAACTGATGTCGCCTCTCCCCTCTCATATTGTTTTCTTGAGATTCTTCTGAAGAATAACCGCCTGATTTGTTACACTGATGTATTAGATTGGCGTTCCTTATCAAATTCAACGATAATTTACTTCTAAGATGATGGTCGGGTTTATGGGTGACAGAAACTGTTAGGTGGCCTGAGCACATCAAATAACGACTTATACGCAAGTGGGGAAAAATTCGGTATCCTTCACTTGGGCTTCCAATCGCGTACATGCTTGCAGGAGTTATTCCCCTTGACTCGATACATTAGGACATATGCACGTACATCATTACATCTCCCTCTTTTTACACGTTACTGAAACATACAAATAAATAAGGAGAACTACAGACGTTTTAAAATGAAAAATGTTTCAGTTACTGAAATTTAATTGTGACGAGGACAACACACACGTGGCTGATTCAAGACGATTAAAGCGAGAGGGTCAGTGTCCTTATCCTATGAAGTCATGTGTTTGAATCCAGGTTTCACTGCTTTGTCTGTGGCTTTTTATCGCGAAGTTTGCCAAGAATATTGTGAACGGTGGTGGTTTATGAACAGTATGAGAGGGGAAAGGCAAAATCAGTTGTATTTTATAGGAGTTTGTGCTGTATGAAAAGCCTTCGGGCGGAGCAGAAAAAGTTTATTTGAAGTCAAGACTTGAGAGAAATGACCTTATTTGATAAACATGCACCATGTAGGTATAACACCCCCACCCCCACCCCACCACCAACAGGGCATTTCCCAGAACCTTCCAGAACCTTCACACCGCGCCCCCCAACAGGGCATTTCCCAGAACCTTCCAGAACCTTCACACCACGCCCCCCAACAGGGCATTTCCCAGAACCTTCCAGAACCTTCACACCACGCCCCCCAACAGGGCATTTCCCAGAACCTTCCAGAACCTTCACACCACGCCCCCCAACAGGGCATTTCCCAGAACCTTCCAGAACCTTCACACCACGCCCCTCAACAGGGCCTTTCCCAGAACCTTCCAGAACCTTCACACCACGCCCCTCAACAGGGCCTTTCCCAGAACCTTCACACCACGCCCCCCAACAGGGCATTTCCCAGAACCTTACAGAGCCTTCACACCACGCCCCCCAACAGGGGATTCTCCGAAATTTTTTTTCCTCCAGAACCTTTTCCCTATGCCCACAACAGGGGATTCCCACGATATTTCTTACTGACACATTCCACACCACCCCTCATTACATACAACGCACACACTCTACCTTATTATATGATGTGGTGCTGCACCGCAATCCCATAAGACAATACCACAATACCTCTGGGCCACATATAATACTAGTCTTGTCATAAGAACGAAACGAAGAATACATGTATTGTTTTTGTAATTGATTTACTTTGTTTGTATATAAAGCTTTACAATAAATATAACAGACATTGGCCTTGTGGTGATCACCATCGGGTTATCGAGATTCAAGGGAGCTGGGGAAAAGTCAAATATTATTCTTGCTGCCATGTATTTTACCAACTTCTCATAGGCATGTATCATAAATAATTTGGCGTATCTTGATTATTCAACCAATATTATCTTAAGGAAATTAAATGCAATCACATGTATGTCTGAAGGTTGTAAAAGGACTTGTTTTCAAATAATACTTATCACCATTGACCGTGTCGTACTGTTATTAAACATCAGAGTTGTCAAGATGGTTTTATGCCATGACGTCACCGTGCACAGAACAGCTGATTTTAAGCCAAAGGCAAGGTCAGGGTTAGCGCCATGTAGTCAAATGAAAGGCGCAAAGAAGATGGGATGAGAGAGTAGATCGTAATCGATATGATTCTGGTGATTTCGTGTTAGAAAGAGAACTTGTCGATATGAATAACGATGTGCATATATGTTTGCCACATTCACCAACACGTATGACGATCAACTAGCCAGGTGAAACCGATAATCTCCGTCGACATCCGTGTCTTGGCTTTCAGACGGTGATTGAGCTCTGTATGGCCGGACGATTCAAAGGATGAGGACTTACTCAGCGTCACATCCTGTTATCGGACCTCCAGGGAAGATAAGTGTTCATCCGATCTTTCTGGAGGGAACTAGAAAATTTTCTTAGTGCCTGTACTTTTCATTACGGTAAGGCCGAACTGTTACTGTAACATGCTCATTTGATTCTTTAGAATTTTCCGGAATAACACTTTCTATTTTTGCCAGAATCCTATTATTAGTTTGAGACCCGAGAAGCTTCTTTCCCGACGTTTGGCATGATTAAACGGACGACAAAAAGTTGTTTATGCTTGCACAAAGTGCTCTCCTTTTTTCAGTGAAATCAATAGAATTTCATCAGATGATGATAACTACCGGGATGTAACATTTGGCCAAGCGATAAGCCTTAAAATGACATTACGTAATCTGTATAATTGCGCATTGATGACACTTGATGTAACATTCTTGATATACAATTATGTTTGCAGAGTAATATTAAAAGCGACAGTTTTATCAAGGGCGATAATCCACCTCTTTTTTTATTTGACATACATATTGTGACGATGAAGCTTGAAAAAGACATGCATTATGTATTATTGATTAAATGAAGTATAATTAATAATATGCCATTTAACAGAATGTCATTTTTGTATTCTGAAATCAGTTACAGTGCCATTTTATATTTGATACTTGCGAGTTTTGCATATTTTTTTTGTAATTTATTTATTCATACTTTAACTATGTCATTGTTTTGTGGATTTAAAGAAGTTTTATGCAATGGTTTTAGATACAGGCTTTCAAAGACCTGTCAGTAGCGTGAGGTCGTATACATGACGTCTGGTACAGTATGGCATCGTGTCTTCGTGCATGACGTAGGAATATAGCAACTGACTAAACTTGTATTGTGACGTCACCCAATTAGCTGAGATGGAACGTCATAGAAACAGTGTTTCGCTTGCTACGTCACTACGTTAGGGTGTGTAATATGAAAATTTAATAACAAAAATAATATCCAATTAATCAGACATCATCACTCTCAGCGAATGAAACACCGAGATATTCACTGATGCATAAAATAATAAAACTGTTATGTAAACACCTCACGTAATCACCGTATCTTCCCCCAAAACGTACTTGTCCCGAACATCCGAGTCATGGTCGCCAAATTTACCCATTTCAATCGTTCAAGCCTGGGAACAAGTAAGATTGATCAGATCTGCATATAGCACTGATCCGAGTTGCCGCTTTCTATAATTTCTAATGGCCCATGGTTTTATTTCTTAACTTGTGTCACGTTTTCAACACGTTTCTTACTTCTTGTAGAGCAATGTACTGAATAAGGTTATCACACCGACGAAAGATACGTGTCATTCAAGTGGTCCACAGCTCAACGCGTTGACAAGTTACACACCACCCAATACGCCATGCCCTGTACCGCAGAAATGCATCAGGCAAATATAAGTTTGATATGTTTTCTGATTTGATGTTAATCCGTACTGACAGTCATCTGTCATATAGACAATTTTCGATACATAATTTAGAGTGAAACTTTCCTCCATTAAGTGACCGCCTCTTGAGTTGTGTGTTCGAGTGCCAAATCACAGAAGCGCTGCCCTTATCTATGTCTTTATAAGAAATATTCTGAATTGATCGTCACTTGCTTAAAAAAGTTATCTGTAAGATAAGTACAGAATGAAGCTTGGTTGGTTAGATAATCTGGAAATGGGAACAAAAAATTTAATCATGGAATAAGCAATGCGCTCATGATTAGCTTCCTTTAAACTTGCTGGACCGTTTTTTTTAACATATGTCGATTACCGGTGTTCAAGCAAACTGAATAATATATTACAGATTATTAACAGTTTATTAATAAATCCCCCAATGAAACGTGCATTTCCTCCAAACAGACGCACAGCTGTGACATTTCGACTATGAAAACTGGCTATATTTCATACATGCGTTACTCCACAGTTATGATAACAAGCTGCCGTATCAATAGCGTGGGCTGATATGTAACGGAATTAGCTTTGTAGTCTAATAGGATTATTTCGCATGCTCGCCACAGATTAATATTACTCTGCACAACAACAGATGGGTGATCGATTGGACGCAGATTCATAATTTCAAGATTCGCTCTCCCCATATGTCAGCACGTTTGTTTTATCTGCCCGCTACTTCCCGGTTCTGTTTCTTTCTTCTCTCGGTGTTGATCACAAGTTTGAGAGGTTAAAGACCGCGTCTGTCTTTGAAGTTGGCCTGTCACAATACAGACATAGTTATAGTAGACCATACGTTACTCTGAAGCCAGCATGTCCCAATAGCGACACAGTTACATGTCTAGTGTAGCCACTTTTGCTGGAATCCACCAAGTCCCGCTAGCAACAGATTTATAGTACAGCCTACTGAAACAATTTAGTTTGAAAACACCAAGTCCAAATAGCAAACAGATTTATAGTACAGCCTACTGAAACAATTTAGTTTGAAAACACCAAGTCCAAATAGCAAACAGATTTATAGTACAGCCTACTGAAACAATTTCGTTTTAAAACACCAAGTCCAAATAGCAAACAGATTTATAGTACAGCCTACTGAAGTACTTTTGTTTGAAAACACCAAATCGCAATATCGACACGGTTATCGTACAATCTACTCAAACACTTTAGTTTGAAACCACCAATCACAATAGCGACTAGGTAAAAATGCAACCTACTGAAACACTTTAGTTGAAACCACCAAGCCCCAATAGCAACAGATTTATAGTAAAGCCTACTGAAGCATTTTAGTTTGAAAATACCTAGTCACAGTAGCGACACAGTTAAATAAAGCTTACTGAAACACTTTAGTTTGAAACCACCAATCACATTAGCGACTCCGTTATACTGCAACCTACTGAAGCACTTTAGTTTGAAACCACCATGCCCAGTTAGTAACAGATTTATAGTAAAGCCCTTAGAAACGCTTTGCGCTGAACCCAGCACGTCTAAGAGGTAACACATTTAAAATACATCTTACTTTCATGCAAGCAGGTCTAAATTGAGTACAGTATACTGAAACATCAGTTTAACAGTGAATCTATGCATAGCTTTGCACCGCATTGAAATGTTTCCGCAAATGCTGATTATTTTTCTTAAGATGTGCATCTGTTGTATAAATTCCCAGTATCGCAGGCCTCTTAGTGCCAGTGACGGTAGAGCCCTTTCTATGCTTTCTATGAGTTTTTTCTTTCGTTTTTTTTTCTTGTTTGTTTTTTTGCGTTTGTTTGTTGTTTTCTTTTTTTTTTTTGGTTTTTGTTTTGTTTTGTTTTTTGTTTTTTGTTCTCCTGATGTCAAAAGGGAGCTGGCTGTGGCCGAGTTATTAAGACTCTTGACTTTCAGTCGCGATGGAACACTGGTGATGGAGTTTCTATCCCACCCTCGGACAGGTAATTTGTGAAATTCCCTCTCTCAGTATTCCACCAAACAGTCGATGACGCTCACGTCACTGTTTTGCTCAGTCCATCCATCAATACGGAAGTGCACTGTAAACAACCAGGGGTTCCGTTGTGCGAAGAGATTGTAACGTTTCGTCTTTGATGGACGGTCTGCCCCAGGCTCAGCCCGAATTCCTCCCAGGTTATAATGCCGGGAGCCCTCCTATACGTGATGCGTTCTTGATTACGGCATAAAAGAACAGTAAAACAAGGAAATAAATATAAAATTTGTTTCGGAGAAACGCTACTGCAGCGAAACTTGCTGCGACTGGCACCTCTAAAAACCAACGTCTTGTCAATACCGACCATGCCGCTTGGTCCATTTTTATCTCTATTTACAACCCATGTTATTTCTATTGAATATACCCTAACTTTACACTGAAAACCTACAGGGATCCCCATTGTATCTTCATAGACAGATAGATAGATAATCTTTATTTTAAAAGCTCGATATAAATCCATAGATGAAAGAGGCCTCTTTTCGTGGAGGTCGAATTATTAAACAGAAATTTTAACAACGCTAATAAAAACAACATAATGCATCATAATCCACAGTGTATAATCCAACACATCCTGGTGCCGGCCGACTGCTTGTACTCTCCACCGTTATCACCCCGTCTGTCTTTTGGCACAGGCAGATAATCCTCTCAGCGGACAGTTCATTAATCGATGAAGATATTCTCTTGAAGTTGATTTCGATTGGAACACTCCACACACTGTTAGCTGAGATGACATTGGATGATTTAGAATATCAATAAATACCCCAGTTTATGGTCGTATTGTTTTCCAAATTTCATTTAATCCAGCATGGCTGGTTTATCTGCTGAGAAAAAATCGTGTGGAAATGTGTAAGTGCCTGATTGGCGAAGCTCAACTTGTTCAGCCTTGTGCGGATTTCCTAAATACTAAACCGAAACACATTGTTGGGAAATTTACTTTCAAGGGTATAATAAGACTTAAACGGTTTAACTTTCCCTTGACAAGTTTTAGAAAATCTGCCGATACGACAAACAACGCCTCAGGAGTTCCAGTTCCAGGCATGTTTACTCGCTAGCCTGTGCGTTTTTGTAAGCCTATATTCCTCTACGCATTTAAAGAAAAGTTGGGACAAAAAAAACCCCAACTTAACTCACCTTGCTTGCTTGTATAGAGCTACGTTTATTAGTGACACGTCTGCAAGCTGTGTACAAGGATGTACCAGAAGTGTTGTTGTTGCACACAGTGTATTTCACAAACCGACATCTTGTCAAAACCGACATTTTTTCAGGGAACCGGTCATGGTCGGTTTAAACAAGTTTTACTCTATTCCATAATACCAAGCGTACTGGTGAGTCATCAAGATTTTGAAATAGTCTAAGCTGTTTGCCTTTATACACTTGCAGACAAATAAGATATATCTAAAAGTACGAATGACTTTTGTTTTCGTTTTCCATACAGAACTCCAAGATTCCAATGTTCGCCAGTCTGTCTGATGCTCTGCCACCTTGGCAATGTGCGGGACGAGAGTGAGTGCGATATGTGTAGTCCCGAGCAGGTAAGGGAATAGGGAAGATTTCCCATCCACATGGTTGGGGGAACAGAAGGAGGAGGGGGAGAGGGGCCGGGAGTAAAGCAGAATGGTGTGGTGTTAAGGGTCGGTTTAAGGACATTAAGTCAAGTTACAGACTCTTGGCATCTAAATACAAGAGTCCTTCTTTATTTCAAGTTCCGGTTAATAGCTAAATTTCCCGCCTAAGGTGATTCGCCTAAGCTGTGTAGTTTGATGTTCATTGCTGTGTTTAGGACGAGGACCTGTGGTCAAGTTGGTCACGTGGCACTCGCATGTAGCAAAAGATGGTCAATGGTCAATAGAGCTGAGAACTCTGTGGTCAGCGCGAGAAAAGTTGTTGCAGTCAGATTTGTTCCAAAATTCGAATCATTTTGGGTACAGTATCAAATTCCTTTTCCACTGCCTAACCATGACCCCGAGTTGTGTCCCCGGGCCAGTATCGGCTTAGCTGCAGAGGGGATTTTGTGACAGATCAGAATATCTCTGACATCTGCGAGTGAGGTTCACGTGAGTCACGTCACCAATTATTCTATTTTGTCTACATTTTTTTTTTGCCTTAAACATCATCACATATTCAAAAAAATTACAATTTTTTAATATATTTACAATATGTTTTGTATTTGTGAATTATTTTTTTTAGGAAAATCAATAGTTTGTATTTGGCCTGGCATTTTGCTTAATTAGGTTTTTTTTTATTAACAGGATTATTTGTTTTGTTAACCAAAATATATACTGATTCAGTATTATTCTGTAGAACAACAGCAGAGGATTGACTTTTTTATTTACCTTTTTAGTTGTTTGCTTAAGTACTGGTATTATAAATTGCAACCATTCCTGAGGAAGCTTTTCGGTGCTGAACAAGGCCGTACGGACACCGCTGAATTCCATCATGTCACCACTGGTGCTGACTCTCCTTGTGCTCGTCACTGTGGCAGCTGAGGCAGCGCGTAGGTTAAACTTGTGCGGTTTCTCACTTTGATAGATTTGGTGTAGGCTTTGTTTGACATATAACAGAATGTAGTCAGGTTTAAGTATTATTAGTGCTAGTCATCATATACATAGCCGAAGCCTCCGTGGTTCAATCGGTTAGCGCGCTATCGTAGCACAATGACCCGAAGCCTTCCACCAATCCGTTCGCTGTGAGTTCAAGCCCAGCTCACAATGGCTTCCTCTCCGGCCGTAAATGGGAACGTCTGCAAGCAACTTGCGGTTGGTCGTGGGTTTCCGCCGGGATCTGCCCGGTTTTCTCCCACTATAATGGTGGCCGCCGTCGTATAAGTGAAATATTCTTGAGTACGGCGTAAAACACCAATCAAATAAATAAATAAATAAATATAATTAGCCCAAATCCTTGCTCATTTACCGTTAGTGCAGCGTCGTTCTGAAGAACTTTTGTGAACATTCTACTTCTACATTTGGGTGTAGATGAATTGAGGAAACTGTTCTGATAATAAACACCATTTATGAGATAGGCCAAAGTTGCATGCTGGACAGTTTTCTTTCTGTATGTTTTTCGCTTGACAAACTTTTTTCAATGACACGACGGCGGTGAGTTTTATTAGTGGAGAAAGCCGATGTGTCCCGTCTACTTTGGCAAGTTGCTGACGCACTTTTGTACACGTGTTCTACAGATATGCACACCGTAATGTTGTTTTACGCCGTACTCAAGAGTATTCCACTTATACGACGGCGACCAGCATTACGGTGGGAAGAAGTCGGGCTGACTTTGGGGGGAAATCTACTACTATCCCCAGACGAAACTTTGCTGGCTTCCTCTCCGGCGGTGGAATGGAAAGTCTACGAGCAGTCTGGGGATAGTTGTAGATTTCCCCCCAAGCTCAGCCCGACTTCTTCCCACCGTAATGCTGGTCGCCGTCGTATAAGTGAAATGTTCTTGAGTACGACGTAAAACAACATTGAAACAAACAAATAAATGTAGTGTTTGTTTCGGATAAACCGTATCATTACATAATGCTCAGAGTATTGATGGATAAACAAGATTTTTAGATCGTCTACGCCGTTTGCCTCACATTCTTCCTACACAAACTAGATATATAAAAACACAAAATGAGTTCTGTTTTCTTCTTCCAGACACGCCCCCATGGATACTATGTTCGCCGGTTTGCTTTAACCTCTGTAACCATGGTAAAGTGCGGGAGAAGAATGGCTGTGAGACGTGTGAGTGCCGTTCAGGTAAGGCAATAGGGAAGATTTCCCACCCACAAGTTTTAGGGAACAGCAAAAGCGGGGTTAAGGCGCAGCGGCCCTGGAGTAAAGTGGGATGGGTGGTGTTAATAGTCGGTTCAGAGACATTAAGCTAAGTCACATACTCTTGGCATCTAAATGAATGAAAATGTACCTAAATATGACACCTTCATATTTTGCGAACAACACACATGACTTTTATTATTTATTGTCGTGTTATCGCTATTTTGTAGTCTCTTGTGTATCCATTTTGTTTCTACCTTAAACTTGTCTCATTTGCTGTTGTTGTTGGTTTTTATTTTCAAGTTTTTTTTAGGATGAAATTTATTTTATGGTGAAAATTGAGGAGTTGAAGTTTGTGAACTTAAGGAGTTACTGCAGAAAAAAAATCGCCATTTGTACGTCCTGAACATGCTGAGATGGGTGATCAGTAAAGTAAAGTCAACAAACGTTGCCTAACATTTTTGACAAGTCACAAGACATAGCAGGACTCTTTTTACGTTTAGCGGCAAAAGACTTCGATCTCGAACCGCCGCCATTTATTTTGTATAACTATTGAGATAGGACAAAGATACAAGTAAAGAGGACTTTATTCCCGCCCTTCACCATTTCGAAAGATATATTATTCAAAATACTAATTATTATTGATATTGTTATTATCATGATTATTGCTGTCGTCATCATCATCATCGTCGTCGTCGTCACAGTTATTATTATTATTATTAATATTACCACCACCACATCACCATCACCACCATCATCATCACCACCACCATCACCACCATCATCATCACCATCACCATCATCAGTATTATATATAAAATTATCAGAGATAAGGGACACACTTTCAACGCTTCCAAAACGCGGAACTTTTTCTCTAACATGGTCATTATGCCAATGAACTCTTCTCATCTTATGGCATACATAAATGGGGGAAACTTTAAATACATGAATCTCATAGAAGCTCTTCTTGTGCTGTACATGATCTGGGAACATTCTTTTTCACGTAAGTCGGAAAAGTTTTCTCTCTTTGCACTGTACATAAATTGACAACGTATCCTTATACGTAAATAGGGAAAACTTTTTTTGTAGCGGACAAGAATGCCGAATATATTCTTAACATCAGACAGTTGGGAAAGCCTCTCTTCTAGCGTCTTACATGAATGTGGAGAGTATTCTGATATGTAAGCTGAATTTTTCTCTCTCTCCTTTCGCTGTACATGATTGGACAATGTTGTCATTGTGTGGGGAAAGTATACATCATTGTTGGAGCAAGATTTATTACTGAAATGTAAAATATCAGCTGCACTGTCAAATTGCTGTTCCAGCGCCTAACAATGACCCCGAGTCGTGCCCCTTGGAACAATGTATGCTGGGATGTCCATGGGGATTTGCAAGAAACGAGAACAACTGTGACATCTGCCACTGCCGTCCGCGTAAGTCAAGTCACCAATTATTCTCTGTTACTGACATTTTCTCCCTTAAGCATGTTGACATATTTCTAAGAAAAAAATACCGACATTTTTCTTCATTCACATGATGTTCCGCATTTCTAAAGCATTTTGTTTATCCGGAAAAGCAAAAGTGTATATTGTGCCTGACATTATCCTTAATTAGGTTATTTTTGTAACAGTTTTTTTTGCTTTTGTAACCAAAATAAATACTGCGAGTTATGTTAATGTCATAATAGGCGTTCTGGACTTATCTATTGTGTTGATTGCAACGCCGCGAAATCTTATGTTTGCTACCATATAATACTGATAACTAAATGTAGCAACAAGTTTTACAAGTAGAGTCTAGAAGAATTTTTCGCCTATAGACAAAGTGGCGAAATAATGTACTTGACGTCATTTTGCGTAGCATAACATACATGTATATGGTCCGTATATGGCCCGTCATAGCATGGTCATATATCTGATTGAATTTCTCCTCGTGAAGGTAAACATTTAACAAAATATGTCTTCCGGAAATAATTATGTTCCGCAAGACGATCTATTACATGCCTGTTGGATTTTATTTCATGAAATGGCCCTTTAAACAGTGTTTCTGTTTTTCAGCTCCCCGAGGTTACATGGACCAGTAAACTAATAGTATGACAGTCACGTGATCATACAGCCGGCACGCTCGTGATCTCCACGAGACTCTCCTTTGTTATATTGTGACATCGTCATGACTTCCTGTAAAGCTTTACAGATGAACAGATTAAACTAATTACAGCTCCAGTACCTTGCTTTTTTATTGATTTATTTATGTTTGACTTGTTTTTCACCATTCAGGGAAAATTATGTGGACTTGAAAAGTAGAAAAGTCCAATAAACGAGACCGAATATGACGGGACTCCAGGAATATACTAGTATATTTGTTTCCTTATTACCATTCAAAGAAAATTCTGATCATTTCACGCGCGCTTATATCCTTGCCGTCAAGTCGAGAAGCGCAGGTATAAAATGTACACAGAAGGGCAGGGAAATTTGGGCCAGCACAAATAACATTTTGTCGTCGGCTTTGATCATACTAGGCGTCGAAAGAAAGCTTTCTGTGTCTTACAATAATGAAAAGATTGTGTTATTCTGGAAAATACAAAATAATGTAATGAGTATACATTTCGCAGTAATTCTTCGTTCTTACCGCTATGAAAAGTGCACTCAGAAGATTGTCTAGAGCTTCCTCCACAAAGATCAGTCCTAGAAAACATTTATCTTCACTTTATGTCCAAAAAAGATTGAAACAATGCATAAGTCTTTGCCCTTTTAACGGTTTCGTCATACATGCATAAATCGTCATCACAAACCTCCTGTGTTCGAACAGATATGTCGGTAGAGATGAATAGTTGATGAACGAGAGAAACTGCACATGGGCGGAAAATTAGTGCCGAGGATTGCTTTGCCCTACATCGTCATTCAAGTCAATAATTTCTTTTTCGAAAAGGACATGACTGGAATCAAATCTAGCAAGATCAACCTAAACTTAGAATCAAGTCTACTCCTACCTCGAGACTTTGACCTGTAATGTATTGTGTCATAATTCTGCTGTCTTATACCGGTGGTTTCCGGTTGTGGAGATGTACAGAGATACTGCCTAGAGATGTCAAACGTCGTCAGATGACAGCTGAAATATCATACTTTTCCGGTATCTCGATGGTGGTAATCCTGTCTCTACCTTAATATGTATTTTGATGCCGACTAGAGATCCGAAGGCGCCCATGCTTTCAAGCTTCGGAGAGACTGGCGAATCAGAGAGGTAGGAGTTGTCAGCTATTTAGAAGCTGTGACGTAAATGCTCTCACTTGAATGTCAATAAAACATGTAACATCATTCGGAGAGGACACTCTTTTAATGTTACATTTTAATTATAATACGTACAGGTGTAAACAACACTGCAAAGTATTTCCAGACCATTGTGTTGTGGTTGTGGAGTAAGTTTGGTCATCATTTCATGTTATAAATTGACATATATCGGTAAGTGTCAACCACAAACCAAAAGCTCACTACATTCTGCAGATGACTGTCACAGGAGTGTTCTCTCTTTGGAAACATTACATCACAGCCCACACATCATGGCTCAGTTTCATGCTGGTCGACAAAGCACGGTCAAATACCAGCTTCAGATGTCTTAGTAGACGTCCGAAAAATATGATTCACCGAAAAAATCATGATACAGTCCAACTTTATTGCCAAACGTAACTTAGAGCTGTTTTTCACACAAAAACAAAATTGAATAAATTGACCAATAGTTTGGGCCATTTAATCTTTCTTAAAAATGTCTGTATGAAAAATTTGTCCCAATGTTAGCGCCACTTTCAGAACCCCAGAAGCAGTGCCCCTTTTTAAGACAATAATAAAAAAAGTAGATGTTTGAAACTTTATATAACTTTTGGTGGTGCGTGAATTGAACTGATACAAAATCTGTGACACTAATATTTTATTTATTTCATTTACTTAAATATTGCTTATGTTTAATTCAACATTATTTTGTGAAAAAAATAAAAGCCGATGTGCCCGGAGTAAACCATTGACCCTTCGTAAGTAAATGACAAACTTTTCCACAAGTCAGTGGAATAGTGATGAAAGGGACGAAATTTTTGTGGATAACACCATCATAATGTCCTTCGAGCTCCTGCCAACAAGTCCGGGAGAACTGCTGTGGCTGGGATTTAACCAACAACCTGGTGTGTTCTAGTATCTTAAAAATACACATGTTAACCACCAAATTACCTCGCATGTTTGAACTCGTATTTGCATTGTTTTGCCGGACCTCCAACAGGTACACCAGATTATGATATTAACAGTGACACTATTTTGCTACGTTTAAAATAATTACATGTATTTATTATGAGTATTTGACTGGTGTATTTTGACGTCTTACGAATATTTCACTTTAAAGTAGAGCCAGGGGAAAAATCCAAAACCATCTGCAACTTTTAATGACCATATACGGAGTATAACGGTGTACATCTGCAACCTCATCCACTGAAAACCTTCGGGTATTGCCGCGCTTGCGTGGTTTTTGTTTTCAATAATATATTTTCTGTCAAACGATTTTCTAATATAAAATATTAGAATAGAACTGTTGTTTTCCGAACTTTCTTGTTCCTGTGTGATCGTCTTTCTCCAAATCACTCGATTCTGCCGACCACCATGAAACAACACGACTCAAGTCCTGTCTGCATTTCTTTCGTTTTATATTCACACCGACCGCAGTCCCTTGTCTCAAGAGATTCCAGAACCTTATCGTTGCCATGTGCATTACAGACAAGAAACGTTAAAGAGCCATTCTGTTACACTTCGCGTCAGTGACATCCTCCACACAATGACAGAAACTGGCGCCGACATCGATGGAACTGTTGCAAAACTCAACGAGTACTTCAACCCGAAGAAACATGTGACCTACGAAACGTACGTATTTCGAAATTCCCAGCAAAATCAAGATGAGACACCATGCATACGTTACCTGACTCTGACAATTAGCTGCGCATTGCGTATTTGCGGATACGTCAAGAGAAATAAAACATCAAATATTCAAGGCTGTATTTCAAGTATACTGCGTCGCAGAATTCTCCCTCATTCAGATTTAACATTAACAGCTGTCCAGGACCTAGCACAATCGCTAGAACAGTCAGAAGCCTCTAAGTCCAGAAAACAGTAACGGACAAGCGCGAGAAGAAACTGTACACGCTCTTAATAGTTTGTTCCCCCCAAAATCTAACCAGAAATCTCGTCAGCCTAAACGAGTGTGCACTGTTGCGCAAACCTGTCCGCCAACGGTCTAAATCTGTTCAGTTCAGGCCAGGCGATAAAACGTCAAAATTGTGGGTACACACGTCACGCATTAGACGACAGATACCCAGCCAAGAAACAAGAATGTAACTGCTGCAATAACATCGGTCATTTTTCCTCAGTCTCCTCAGGCAAAGGACAGTCTGTCATTGTAGTTATAGACACAGGTGCTACTGTCAAGACCATTTGTGAGACAACGCTGAGCAAGTTTGGTTCTCGGCCTACACTCACTCAGAAAAATCTTCCCGACATTACTGGGTACAATGCTGATCGCCCCTTTGACATTCTTCTTTCCCTAATGGTTTCAATGTGTTGTTAATGAATGTGGGGGACAGTGAATACAAATGTATAGAATGAATGAGAAAACACAACCTGATTGGTGAGGAGAAAGTCATGCTCTGTTGATTTGTTTGTTGCAATGCCAGATCATAGAAGCCACGTCATATTTGTAAGCCCCAAAGTCTTCATTAGATAGTTCTGAATCGATTGTCGTTTAATTAAATATCGGGTATATTTTATCTGTAAGTTAAGAAAAGAAATCAGCGTTATCTTGCCTAGAAATAAGAACAAAACTTGCCTTCACCAAAAAAGCAATTCATAAAATCTTAACTTCCTTTTGAATTTCCAAGATACTTTTGTAAGTTGAAGTTATGATTAGTGCTCAATCAATTTAAATACGAACAAGTTAATAAGAAGAATATATTACAGTAAATTGGTGATCCACCGAGAAAGTTTGATGACGTGGCAGTTTTTTCAGGAATCTCTCAATAAAGTATGCCTCATCCACACATAATCGCCCAGGTGTGACACTTCCTCTATGAGGACTGGTTATATCACATCCAATCATCTGTTTGCAGTTATTGGTATCCGGCTGCGGTATCACTTAGTTGGCTGATATATAAGGAGATTGGCCGTGTAGCGTAATGTGATTATTTTCAAAGCTCAGCACTTCACAGATTTAGTATTATTCCGCAGGACAACAGCTGTATGATCGGGGTTTTATTTTTGGTATTTGTTTCCTTTAGTTGTTTACTTAAGCTCTGATCCTATAAATTGCAGTTATAAAATTCAGTGCTGAACAAGGTCATACGGACACCGCTGAACTCCCATCATGTCACTGTTGCTGCTAACTCTCCTTGTGCTCGTCACCGTGGCAGCTGTGCCAGCTGGTAGGTTAAACCTGGACGGTTTCTTACTTTGTTAGACTTAGTGTAGACTTTGCTTGACATATTACAGAATGTAGTCAAGTTTCAGTATTACGGTGCTGCTTATCATTTACTTATCAAAAATCTTTGCTTATCTACCGTTAGTGCAATGTCGTACTGAAGAACTTTTGTAAACATTCTACTTCTACATTTGGGTGTAGATGAATTGAGGAAACTGTTTTAACACCAAACAGCATTTATGATATAGGTCAAAGTTGTAGCATCGTCAATTCCTTTTGTCTTCGTTGTTTTGCTTGAGATCTTTTTTTTTAACTCTTCTTGTCGTAAGTCGTACATAAATGGGGAAAACTTTAAATACATGAGAGGCGGAAGAGCTCTCTTTCCACTGTACATCAATTGAGAACATATGTTTTCATGTAAGCAGGAATAGTTTTCTCTCTTTCCACTGTATATAAATGGAAACGTAATCTTATCCGTAAGTAGGGAAGGATTTTTTTGTGTGTAAGCTGAATTTTTCTCTCTCTCCCTCCACCGTACATGATTAGACCGTTGTTGCCATAGTGCGGGAAAGGTATACATCATTGTTTGAGCAAAATTTGTTCCTTAAGTGTAAAATATCGGCTAGAATGTGAAATTCCTGTTCCAGCGCCTAACATTGACCCCGAGTCGTGCCCCGTGCAACAATGTATGATGCTATGTCCATGGGGATTTGCAAGAAACGAAAACAACTGTGGCATCTGCCAGTGCCGTCCGCGTAAGTCACGTCACCAATTATTCTATTTTCCCGACATTTTCTGTGTTGAGCATCTTGACATGTTCCTATCAAAAAAGACAAACTTTTTCTGCATTCACATCATCATCATCATCATCATCGTCGTCGTCGTCGTCGTCGTCGTTACCAATATTATTATCACCATCATTAGTGTTATATGTAATATTATCAGAGATCAGAGACACAATTTCAGCGCTTCCAAAACGCGGAACTTTTTCTCTAACATGGTCATTATGCCAATGAACTCTTCTCATCTTATGGCATACATAAATGAGGGAAACTTTAAATACATGAAGCTCATAGAAGCTCTTCTTGTGCGGTACATGATCTGGGAACATACTTTTTCACGTAAGCCGGAAAAGTTTTCTCTCTTTGCACTGTACATAAATTCAGAATGTATCTTTATACGTAAATAGGGAAAACTTGTTTTGTAGCGGACAAGAATGCCAAATATATTCTTAACATCAGACAGTTGGGAAAGCTTCTCTTGTAGCGTCTTACATGAATGTGGAAAGTATTCTCACATGTGAGCTGAATTTCTCTCTCTCTCCTTTCGCCATACATGATTGGACAATGTTGTCATTGTGCGGGGAAGGTATACATCATTGTTGGAGCAAGATTTGTTCCTTAACTGTAAAATATCGGCTAGAGTGTGAAATTCCTGTTCCAGCGCCTAATAATGACCCCGATTCGTGCCCCGTGCAACAATGTATGATGGGATGTCCATGGGGATTTGTCAGAAACGAGAACAACTGTGACATCTGCGAGTGCCGTCCGCGTAAGTCAAGCCACCAGTTATTCTCTATTACTGACATTTTCTCCGTTAAGCATGTTGACATATTTCTAAGAAAAAATACCGACATTTTTCTTCATTCACATAATGTTTTGCATTCGTAAAGCATTTTGTTTTTCCTCAAAAGCAATAGCTTATATTGTGCCTGACATTATACCTAATTACATTATTTTTATAACAGGTTTTTTTGCTTTTGTAACCAAAATAAATACTGCGAGTTATGTTAATGTCATAATAGGCGTTCTGGACTTATCTATTGTGTTGATTACCTCGCCGCGAAATCTTATGTTTGATACCATATAATACTGATAACTAAATGTAGCAACAAGTTTTACAAGTAGAGCCTAGAAGAATTTTTCGCCTATGGACAAAGTCGCGAAATAATGTACTTGACGTCATTTTGCGTAGCATAACATACATGTATATGGTCCGTATATGGCCCGTCATAGCATGGTCATATATCTGATTGAATTTCGCCTCGTGAAAGTAAACATTTAACAAAATATGTCTTTCGGAAATAATTATGTTCCGCAAGATGATCTATTACAGGCCTAATGGAGTTTTATTTCATGAAATGGTCCTGTAAACAGTGTTTCTGTTTTTCAGCTCCCCGAGGTTTCATGGGCGAGTAAACTAAAAGTATGACAGTCACGTGATCATACAGCCGGCACGCTCGTGATCGCCACGAGACCATTCTCTGTTGTATTGTGGCATCGTCATGACTTCCTGTAGAGCTTTACAGATGAACAGATTAAACTAATTACAGCTCCAGTACCTTGCTTTTTTATTGATTTATTTATGTTTGACTTGTTTTTCACCATTCAGGGAAAATTATGTGGACTTGAAAAGTAGAAATGTCCAATAAACGAGACCGAATATGACGGGACTCCAGGAATATACTAGTATATTTGTTTCCTTATTACCATTCAAAGAAATTCTGATCATTTCACGCGCGCTAATATCCTTGCCGTCAAGTCGAGAAGCGCAGGTATGAAATGTCCACAGAAAGGCAGACAAATTTGGGCCAGCACAAATAACATTTTGTCGTCGGCTTTGATCATACTAGGCGTCGAAAGAAAGCTTTCTGTGTCTTACAATAATGAAAAGATTGTGTTATTCTGGAAAATACAAAATAATGTAATGAGTATATATTTCGCAGTAATTCTTCGTTCTTACCGCTATGAAAAGTGCAATCAGAAGATTGTCTAGAGCTTCCTCCACAAAGATCAGTCCTAGAAAACATTTATCTTCACTTTATGTCCAAAAAAGATTGAAACAATGCATAAGTCTTTGCCCTTTTAACGGTTTCGTCATACATGCATAAATCGTCATCACAAACCTCCTGTGTTCGAACAGATATGTCGGTAGAGATGAATAGTTGGTGAACGACAGAAACTGCACATGGGCGGAAAATTAGTGCCGAGGATTGCTTTGCCCTACATCGTCATTTAAGTCAATAATTTCTTTTTCGAAAAGGACATGACTGGAATCAAATCTAGCAAGATCAACCTAAACTTAGAATCAAGTCTACTCCTACCTCGAGACTTTGACCTGTAGGGTATTGTGTCATAATTCTGCTGTCTTATACCGGTGGTTTCCGGTTGTGGAGATGTACAGAGATACTGCCTAGAGATATCAAACGTCGTCAGATAACAGCTGAAATATCATACTTTTCCGGTATCCCGATGGTGGTAATCCTGTCTCTGCCTTAATTTGTATTTTGATGCCGACTAGAGATCCGAAGGCGCCCATGCTTTCAAGCTTCGGTGAGACTGGCGAATCAGAGAGCTAGGAGTTGTCAGCTATTTAGAAGCTGTAACGTAAATGCTCTCACTTGAATGTCAATAAAACATGTAACATCATTCGGAGAGGACACTCTTTTAATGTTATATTTTAATTATAATAAGTACAGGTGTAAACAACACTGCAAAGTATTTCCAGACCATTGTGTTGTGGTTGTGGAGTAAGTTTGGTCATCATTTCATGTTATAAATTGACATATATCGGTAAGTGTCAACCACAAACCAAAAGCTCACTACATTCTGCAGATGACTGTCACAGGAGTGTTCTCTCTTTGGAAACATTACATCACAGCCCACACATCATGGCTCAGTTTCATGCTGGTCGACAAAGCACGGTCAAATACCAGCTTCAGATGTCGTAGTAGACGTCCGAAAAATATGATTTACCGAAAAAACCATGGTACAGTCCAATTTTATTGCCAAACGTAACTGAGAGCTGTTTTTCACACAAAAACAAAATTGAATAAATTGACCAATAGTTTGGACCATTTAATCTTTCTTAGAAATGTCTGTATGAAAAATTTGTCTCAATGTTAGCGCCACTTTCACTACCCCAGAAGCAGTGCCCCTTTTTAAGACAATAATAAAAAAAAGTAGATGTTTGAAACTTTATATAACTTTTGGTGGTGCGTGAATTGAACTGATACAAAATCTGTGACACTAATATTTTAGTTATCTCATTTACTTAAATATTGCTTATGTTTAATTCAACATTATTTTCTGAAAAAAATAAAAGCCGATGTGCCCGGAGTAAATCATTGACCCTTCGTAAGTAAATGACAAACTTTTCCACAAGTCAGTGGAATAGTGATGAAAGGGACGAAATTTTTGTGGATAACACCATCATAATGTCCTTCGAGCTCCTGCCAACAAGTCCGGGAGAACTGCTGAGGCTGGGATTTAACCAACAACCTGGTGTGTTCTAGTATCTAAAAAATACACATGTTAACCACCAAATTACCTCGCATGTTTGAACTCGTATTTGCATTGTTTTGCCGGACCTCCAACAGGTACACCAGATTATGATATTAACAGTGACACTATTTTGCGACGTTTAAAATAATTACATGTATTTATTATGAGTATTTGACTGGTGTATTTTGACGTCTTACGAATATTTCACTTTAAAGTAGAGCCAGGGGAAAAACCCACAACCATCTGCAACTTTTAATGACCATATACGGAGTATAACGGTGTACATCTGCAACCTCATCCACTGAAAACCTTCAGGTATTGCCGCGCTTGCGTGGTTTTTGTTTTCAATAATATATTTTCTGTCAAACGATTTTCTAATATGAAATATTAGAATAGAACTGTTGTTTTCCGAACTTTCTTGTTCCTGTGTGATCGTCTTTCTCCAAATAACTCGATTCTGCCGACCACCATGAAACAACACGACTCAAGTCCTGCCTGCATTTCTTTCGTTTTATATTCACACCGACCCCAGTCCCTTGTCTCAAGAGATTCCAGGACCTTATGGTTGCCATGTGCATTACAGACAAGAAACGTTAAAGAGCCATTCTGTTACATTTCGCGTCAGTGACATCCTCCACACAATGACAGAAACTGGCGCCGACAACGATGGAACTGTTGCAAAACTCAACGAGTACTTCAACCCGAAGAAACATGTGACCTACGAAACGTACGTATTTCGAAATTCCCAGCAAAATCAAGATGAGACACCATGCCTACGTTACCTGACTCTGACAATTAGCTGCGCATTGCGTATTTGCGGATACGTCAAGAGAAATAAAACATCAAATATTCAAGGCTGTATTTCAAGTATACTGCGTCGCAGAATTCTCCCTCATTCAGATTTAACATTAACAGCTGTCCGGCACCTAGCACAATCGCTAGAACAGTCAGAAGCCTCTAAGTCCAGAAAACAGTAACGGACAAGCGCGAGAAGAAACTGTACACGCTCTTAATAGTTTGTTCCCCCCAAAATCTAACCAGAAATCTCGTCAGCCTAAACGAATCTGCACTGTTGCATAAACCTGTCCGCCAACGGTCTAAATCTGTTCAGTTCAGGACAGGTGAAAAAACGTCAAAATTGTGGGTACACACGTCACGCATCGGACGACATATACCCAGCCAAGAAACAAGAATGTAACTGCTGCAATAACATCGGTCATTTTTCCTCAGTCTCCTCAGTCAAAGGACAGTCTGTCATTGTAGTTATAGACACTGGTGCTACTGTCAAGACCATTTGTGAGACAACGCTGAGCAAGTTTGGTTCTCGGCCTACACTCACTCAGAAAAATCTTCCCGACATTACTGGGTACAATGCTGATCGCCCCTTTGAGATTCTTCTTTCCCTAATGGTTCCAATGTGTTGTTAATGAATGTGGGGGACAGTGAATACAAATGTATAGAATGAATGAGAAAACACAACCTGTTTGGTGAGGAGGAAGTGATGCTCTGTTGATTTGTTTGTTGCAATGCCGGATCATAGAAGCCACGTCATATTTGTAAGCCCTTCATTAGAATGTTCTGAATCGATTGTCGTTTAATTAAATATCGGGTATATTTTAACTGTAAGTTGAGAAAAGAAATCAGCCTAGAAATAAGAACAAAACTTGCCATCACCGAAAAAGCAATTCATAAAATCTGAACTTCCTTTTGAATTTCCAGGATAGTTTTGTAAGTTGAAGTAATGATTAGTGCTCAATCAACTTAAATACGAACAAGGTAATAAGAAGAACATATTATAGTATATGGGTGATCCACCGAGAAAGTTCGATGACGTGGCAGTTTTTTCAAGAATCTCTCAATAAAGTATGCCTCATCCACACATAATCGCCCAGGTGTGACACTTCCTCTATGAGGACTGGTTATATCACATCCAATCATCTGTTTGCCGTTATTGGTATCCGGCTGCCGTATCACTTAGTTGGCTGATATATAAGGAGATTGGCCGTGTAACGTAATGTGATTATTTTCAAAGCTCAGCACTTCACAGATTTAGTATTATTCCGCAGGACAACAGCTGTATGATCGGGGTTTTATTTTTAGTATTTTTTTTCCTTTAGTTGTTTACTTAAGCTCTGATCCTATAAATTGCAGTCATAAAATTCAGTGCTGAACAAGGCCATACGACACCGCTGAACTCCCATCATGTCACTGTTGCTGCTAACTCTCCTTGTGCTCGTCACCGTGGCAGCTGTGCCAGCTGGTAGGTTAAACCTGGGCGGTTTCTTACTTTGATAGACTTAGTGTAGACTTTGCTTGACATATTACAGAATGTAGTCAAGTTTCAGTATTACGGTGCTGCTTATCATTTACTTACCAAAAATCTTTGCTTATCTACCGTTAGTGCAATGTCGTACTGAAGAACTTTTGTAAACATTCTACTTCTACATTTGGGTGTAGATGAATTGAGGAAACTGTTTTGACACCAAACAGCATTTATGATATAAGTCAAAGTTGCATGTTGTAAGTTGTAGTTCAAAGCTGTAGCATCGTCAATTCCTTTTGTCTTCGTTGTTTTGCTTGAGATCTCTTTTTTTAACTCTTCTTGTCGTAAGTCGTACATAAATGGGGAAAACTTTAAATACATGAGAGGCGGAAGAGCTCTCTTTCCACTGTACATCAATTGAGAACATATGTTTTCATGTAAGCAGGAATAGTTTTCTCTCTTTCCACTGTACATAAATGGAAACGTAATCTTATCCCTAAGTAGGGAAGGATTTTTTTGTGTGTAAGCTGAATTTTTCTCTCTCTCCCTCCACCGTACATGATTAGACCGTTGTTGCCATAGTGCGGGAAAGGTATACATCATTGTGGGAGCAAAATTTGTTCCTTAACTGTAAAATATCGGCTAGAATGTGAAATTCCTGTTCCAGCGCCTAACAATGACCCCGAGTCGTGCCCCATAAAACAATGTATGATGCTATGTCCATGGGGATTTGCAAGAAACGAAAACAACTGTGGCATCTGCCAGTGCCGTCCGCGTAAGTCACGTCACCAATTATTCTATTTTCCCGACATTTTCTGTGTTGAGCATCTTGACATGTTCCTATCAAAAAAGACAAACTTTTTCTGCATTCACATCATCATCATCATCATCATCGTCGTCGTCGTCGTCGTCGTCGTTACCAATATTATTATCACCATCATTAGTGTTATATGTAATATTATCAGAGATCAGAGACACAATTTCAGCGCTTCCAAAACGCGGAACTTTTTCTCTAACATGGTCATTATGCCAATGAACTCTTCTCATCTTATGGCATACATAAATGAGGGAAACTTTAAATACATGAAGCTCATAGAAGCTCTTCTTGTGCGGTACATGATCTGGGAACATACTTTTTCACGTAAGCCGGAAAAGTTTTCTCTCTTTGCACTGTACATAAATTCAGAATGTATCTTTATACGTAAATAGGGAAAACTTGTTTTGTAGCGGACAAGAATGCCAAATATATTCTTAACATCAGACAGTTGGGAAAGCTTCTCTTGTAGCGTCTTACATGAATGTGGAAAGTATTCTCACATGTGAGCTGAATTTCTCTCTCTCTCCTTTCGCCATACATGATTGGACAATGTTGTCATTGTGCGGGGAAGGTATACATCATTGTTGGAGCAAGATTTGTTCCTTAACTGTAAAATATCGGCTAGAGTGTGAAATTCCTGTTCCAGCGCCTAATAATGACCCCGATTCGTGCCCCGTGCAACAATGTATGATGGGATGTCCATGGGGATTTGTCAGAAACGAGAACAACTGTGACATCTGCGAGTGCCGTCCGCGTAAGTCAAGCCACCAGTTATTCTCTATTACTGACATTTTCTCCGTTAAGCATGTTGACATATTTCTAAGAAAAAATACCGACATTTTTCTTCATTCACATAATGTTTTGCATTCGTAAAGCATTTTGTTTTTCCTCAAAAGCAATAGCTTATATTGTGCCTGACATTATACCTAATTACATTATTTTTATAACAGGTTTTTTTGCTTTTGTAACCAAAATAAATACTGCGAGTTATGTTAATGTCATAATAGGCGTTCTGGACTTATCTATTGTGTTGATTACCTCGCCGCGAAATCTTATGTTTGATACCATATAATACTGATAACTAAATGTAGCAACAAGTTTTACAAGTAGAGCCTAGAAGAATTTTTCGCCTATGGACAAAGTCGCGAAATAATGTACTTGACGTCATTTTGCGTAGCATAACATACATGTATATGGTCCGTATATGGCCCGTCATAGCATGGTCATATATCTGATTGAATTTCGCCTCGTGAAAGTAAACATTTAACAAAATATGTCTTTCGGAAATAATTATGTTCCGCAAGATGATCTATTACAGGCCTAATGGAGTTTTATTTCATGAAATGGTCCTGTAAACAGTGTTTCTGTTTTTCAGCTCCCCGAGGTTTCATGGGCGAGTAAACTAAAAGTATGACAGTCACGTGATCATACAGCCGGCACGCTCGTGATCGCCACGAGACCATTCTCTGTTGTATTGTGGCATCGTCATGACTTCCTGTAGAGCTTTACAGATGAACAGATTAAACTAATTACAGCTCCAGTACCTTGCTTTTTTATTGATTTATTTATGTTTGACTTGTTTTTCACCATTCAGGGAAAATTATGTGGACTTGAAAAGTAGAAATGTCCAATAAACGAGACCGAATATGACGGGACTCCAGGAATATACTAGTAT
>JABBOT010000006.1:17424564-17587193 GCA_016165875.1 Acanthopleura granulata
CACACAATGACAGAAACTGGCGCCGACAACGATGGAACTGTTGCAAAACTCAACGAGTACTTCAACCCGAAGAAACATGTGACCTACGAAACGTACGTATTTCGAAATTCCCAGCAAAATCAAGATGAGACACCATGCCTACGTTACCTGACTCTGACAATTAGCTGCGCATTGCGTATTTGCGGATACGTCAAGAGAAATAAAACATCAAATATTCAAGGCTGTATTTCAAGTATACTGCGTCGCAGAATTCTCCCTCATTCAGATTTAACATTAACAGCTGTCCGGCACCTAGCACAATCGCTAGAACAGTCAGAAGCCTCTAAGTCCAGAAAACAGTAACGGACAAGCGCGAGAAGAAACTGTACACGCTCTTAATAGTTTGTTCCCCCCAAAATCTAACCAGAAATCTCGTCAGCCTAAACGAATCTGCACTGTTGCATAAACCTGTCCGCCAACGGTCTAAATCTGTTCAGTTCAGGACAGGTGAAAAAACGTCAAAATTGTGGGTACACACGTCACGCATCGGACGACATATACCCAGCCAAGAAACAAGAATGTAACTGCTGCAATAACATCGGTCATTTTTCCTCAGTCTCCTCAGTCAAAGGACAGTCTGTCATTGTAGTTATAGACACTGGTGCTACTGTCAAGACCATTTGTGAGACAACGCTGAGCAAGTTTGGTTCTCGGCCTACACTCACTCAGAAAAATCTTCCCGACATTACTGGGTACAATGCTGATCGCCCCTTTGAGATTCTTCTTTCCCTAATGGTTCCAATGTGTTGTTAATGAATGTGGGGGACAGTGAATACAAATGTATAGAATGAATGAGAAAACACAACCTGTTTGGTGAGGAGGAAGTGATGCTCTGTTGATTTGTTTGTTGCAATGCCGGATCATAGAAGCCACGTCATATTTGTAAGCCCTTCATTAGAATGTTCTGAATCGATTGTCGTTTAATTAAATATCGGGTATATTTTAACTGTAAGTTGAGAAAAGAAATCAGCCTAGAAATAAGAACAAAACTTGCCATCACCGAAAAAGCAATTCATAAAATCTGAACTTCCTTTTGAATTTCCAGGATAGTTTTGTAAGTTGAAGTAATGATTAGTGCTCAATCAACTTAAATACGAACAAGGTAATAAGAAGAACATATTATAGTATATGGGTGATCCACCGAGAAAGTTCGATGACGTGGCAGTTTTTTCAAGAATCTCTCAATAAAGTATGCCTCATCCACACATAATCGCCCAGGTGTGACACTTCCTCTATGAGGACTGGTTATATCACATCCAATCATCTGTTTGCCGTTATTGGTATCCGGCTGCCGTATCACTTAGTTGGCTGATATATAAGGAGATTGGCCGTGTAACGTAATGTGATTATTTTCAAAGCTCAGCACTTCACAGATTTAGTATTATTCCGCAGGACAACAGCTGTATGATCGGGGTTTTATTTTTAGTATTTTTTTTCCTTTAGTTGTTTACTTAAGCTCTGATCCTATAAATTGCAGTCATAAAATTCAGTGCTGAACAAGGCCATACGACACCGCTGAACTCCCATCATGTCACTGTTGCTGCTAACTCTCCTTGTGCTCGTCACCGTGGCAGCTGTGCCAGCTGGTAGGTTAAACCTGGGCGGTTTCTTACTTTGATAGACTTAGTGTAGACTTTGCTTGACATATTACAGAATGTAGTCAAGTTTCAGTATTACGGTGCTGCTTATCATTTACTTACCAAAAATCTTTGCTTATCTACCGTTAGTGCAATGTCGTACTGAAGAACTTTTGTAAACATTCTACTTCTACATTTGGGTGTAGATGAATTGAGGAAACTGTTTTGACACCAAACAGCATTTATGATATAAGTCAAAGTTGCATGTTGTAAGTTGTAGTTCAAAGCTGTAGCATCGTCAATTCCTTTTGTCTTCGTTGTTTTGCTTGAGATCTCTTTTTTTAACTCTTCTTGTCGTAAGTCGTACATAAATGGGGAAAACTTTAAATACATGAGAGGCGGAAGAGCTCTCTTTCCACTGTACATCAATTGAGAACATATGTTTTCATGTAAGCAGGAATAGTTTTCTCTCTTTCCACTGTACATAAATGGAAACGTAATCTTATCCCTAAGTAGGGAAGGATTTTTTTGTGTGTAAGCTGAATTTTTCTCTCTCTCCCTCCACCGTACATGATTAGACCGTTGTTGCCATAGTGCGGGAAAGGTATACATCATTGTGGGAGCAAAATTTGTTCCTTAACTGTAAAATATCGGCTAGAATGTGAAATTCCTGTTCCAGCGCCTAACAATGACCCCGAGTCGTGCCCCATAAAACAATGTATGATGGGATGTCCATGGGGATTTGCAAGAAACGAAAACAACTGTGACATCTGCCAGTGCCGTCCGCGTAAGTCACGTCACCAATTATTCTATTTTCCCGACATTTTCTGTGTTGAGCATCTTGACATGTTCCTATCAAAAAAGACAAACTTTTTCTGCATTCACATCATCATCATCATCATCATCGTCGTCGTCGTCGTCGTCGTTACCATTATTATTATCACCATCATTAGTGTTATATGTAATATTATCAGAGATCAGAGACACAATTTCAGCGCTTCCAAAACGCGGAACTTTTTCTCTAACATGGTAATTATGCCAATGAACTCTTCTCATCTTTTGGCATACATAAATGAGGGAAACTTTAAATACATGAAGCTCATAGAAGCTCTTCTTGTGCTGTTCATGATCTGGGAACATACTTTTTCACGTAAGCCGGAAAAGTTTTCTCTCTTTGCACTGTACATAAATTCAGAATGTATCTTTACACGTAAATAGGGAAAACTTGTTTTGTAGCGGACAAGAATGCCGAATATATTCTTAACATCAGACAGTTGGGAAAGCTTCTCTTCTAGCGTCTTACATGAATGCGGAAAGTATTCTCACATGTGAGCTGAATTTTTCTCTCTCTCCTTTCGCCATACATGATTGGACAATGTTGTCATTGTGTGGGGAAGGTATACATCATTGTTGGAGCAAGATTTGTTCCTTAACTGTAAAATATCGGCTAGGGTGTGAAATTCCTGTTCCAGCGCCTAATAATGACCCCGGTTCGTGCCCCGTGCAACAATGTAGGCTGGGATGTCCATGGGGATTTGCAAGAAACGAAAACAACTGTGACATCTGCCAGTGCCGTCCGCGTAAGTCACGTCACCAGTTATTCTCTATTACTGACATTTTCTCCGTTAAGCATCTTGACGTATTTCTAAGAAAAAATACCGACATTTTTCTTCATTCACATAATGTTTCGCATTCGTAAAGCATTTTGTTTATCCGGAAAAGCAAAAGTTTATATTGTGCCTGACATTATCCTTAATTAGGTTATTTTTGTAACAGGTTTGTTTGCTTTTGTAACCAAAATAAATACTGCGAGTTATGTTAATGTCATAATAGGCGTTCTGGACTTATCTGTTGTGTTGACTGCAACGCCGCGAAATCTTATGTTTGCTACCATATAATACTGATAACTAAATGTAGCAACAAGTTTTACAAGTAGAGACTAGAAGAATTTTTCACCTATAGACAAAGTGGCGAAATAATGTACTTGACGTCATTTCGCGCAGCATAACATATATGTATTTGGTCCGTATAGGGCCCGTCATAGCATGGTCATATATTTCATTGCATTTCGCCTCGTGAAAGTAAACATTTAACAAAATATGTCTTCCGGAAATAATTATGTTCCGCAAGACGATCTATTACAGGCCTAATGGAGTTTTATTTCATGAAATGGTCCTGTAAACAGTGTTTCTGTTTTTCAGCTCCCCGAGGTTTCATGGACCAGTAAACTAAAAGTATGACAGTCACATGATCATACAGCCGGCACGCTCGTGATCTCCACGAGACCATTCTCTGTTGTATTGTGACATCGTCACGACTTCCTGTAGAGCTTTACAGATGAACAGATTAAACTAATTACAGCTCCAGTACCTTGCTTTTTTATTGATTTATTTATGTTTGACTTGTTTTTCACTATTCAGGGAAAATTATGTGGACTTGAAAAGTAGAAAAGTCCAATAAACGAGACCGAATATGACGGGACTCCAGGAATATACTAGTATATTTGTTTCCTTATTACCATTAAAGAAAATTCTGATCATTTCACGCGCGCTTATATCCTTGCCGTCAAGTCGAGAAGCGCAGGTATAAAATGTACACAGAAAGGCAGACAAATTTGGGTCAGCACAAATAACATTTTGTCGTCGGCTTTGATCATACTAGGCGTCGAAATAAAGCTTTCTGTGTCTTACAATAATGAAAAGATTGTGTTATTCTGGAAAATACAAAATAATGTAATGAGTATACGTTTCGCAGTAATTCTTTGTTCTATGAAAAGTGCTATTAAAAGTGCAATCAGAAGATTGTCTAGAGCTTCCTCCACAAAGATCAGTCCTAGAAAACATTTATCTTCACTTTATGTCCAAAAAAAGATTGAAACAATGCATAAGTCTTTGCCCTTTTAACGGTTTCGTCATACATGCATATATCGTCATCACAAACCTCCTGTGTTCGGACAGATATGTCGGTAGAGATGAATAGTTGGTGAACGAGAGAAACTGCACATAGGGCGAAAATTAGTGCCGAGGATTGCTTTGCCCTACATCGTCATTTAAGTCAATAATTTCTTTTTCGAAAAGGACATGACTGGAATCAAATCTAGCAAGGTCAACCTAAACTTAGAATCAAGTCTACTCCTACCTCGAGACTTTGACCTGTAATGTATTGTGTCATAATTCTGCTGTCTTATACCGGTGGTTTCCGGTTGTGGAGATGTACAGAGATACTGCCTAGAGATATCAAACTTCGTCAGATAACAGCTGAAATATCATACTTTTCCTGTATCCCGATGGTGGTAATCCTGTCTCTGCCTTAATATGTATTTTGATGCCGACTAGAGATCCGAAGGCGCCCATGCTTTCAAGCTTCGGTGAGACTGGCGAATCAGAGAGGTAAGAGTTGTCAGCTATTTAGAAGCTGTGACGTAAATTCTCTCACTTGAATGTCAATAAAACATGTAACATCATTCTGAGAGGACACTCTTTTAATGTTATATTTTAATTATAATAAGTACAGGTGTAAACAACACTGCGAAGTATTTCCAGACCATTGTGTTGTGGTTGTGGAGTAAGTTTGGTCATCATTTCAAGTTATAAATTGACATATATCGTTACGTGTCAACCACAAACCAAAAGCTCACTACATTCTGCAGATGACTGTCACAGGAGTGTTCTCTCTTTGGAAACATTACATCACAGCCCACACATCATGGCTCAGTTTCATGCTGGTCGACAAAGCACGGTCAAATACCAGCTTCAGATGTCGTAGTAGACGTCCGAAAAATATGATTTACCGAAAAAACCATGGTACAGTCCAACTTTATTGCCAAACGTAACTTAGAGCTGTTTTTCACACAAAAACAAAATTGAATAAATTGACCAATAGTTTGGGCCATTTAATCTTTCTTAGAAATGCCTGTATGAAAAGTTTGTCTCAATGTTAGCGCCACTTTCACAACCCCAGAAGTAGTGCCCCTTTTTAAGACAATAATAAATAAAGTAGATGTTTGAAACTTTTTTAACTTTTGGTAGTACGTGAACTGAACTGATACAAAATCTCTGACACTGATATATTATTTATTTCATTTACTTAAATATTGCTTATGTTTAATTCAACAATATTTTCTGAAAAAATGGAAGCCGACGTGCCCGGAGTAAACCATTGACCCTTCGTAAGTAAATGACAAACTTTTCCACAAGTCAGTGGAATAGTGATGAAAGGGACGAAATTTTTGTGGATAACACCATCATAATGTCCTTCGAGCTCCTGTCAACAAGTCCGGGAGAACTGCTGAGGCTGGGATTTAACCAACAACCTGGTGTGTTCTAGTATCTAAAAAATACACATGTTAACCACCAAATTACCTCGCATGTTTGAACTCGTATTTGCATTGTTCTGCCGGACCTGCAACGGGTACACCAGATTATGACATTAACAGTGACACTATTTTGCTACGTTTAAAATAATCACATGTATTTATTTGCGTATTTGACTGGTGTATTTTGAGGTCTAACGAATATTTCACTTTAAAGTAGAGCCCGGGGAAAAACCCACAACCATCTGTAGCTTTCAATGACCATATACAGAGTATAACGGTGTACATCTGCAACCTCATCCACTGAAAACCTTCAGGTATTGCCCGCGCTTGCGTGGTTTTTGTTTTCAATAATATATTTTCTGTCAAACGATTTTCTAATGTAAAATATTAAAACACATACAGAGTATCATTCTTTTCTTTTCTATCTCAGTGGATTGTCTTTATATTGGTGAACAAGGACAAACGTGGATGTTGTCAGTGTCACCTGCAAATCAATTCTGGAGGACAAAGGGCCAAGTTTTGAGGTGCTGAAGGTTTAGTTAGTAACATAATTCACTACAAAGTGTACACTATATTTAAAAATGACAATTGCCTTATCACCTATGTTCGACAATATGTCACTTTAATATTACATAAGCAAGTAGTTGAAATCACTAGATCTAATTATGCGCTTGTCAGAGGTGAGACTGACAAAATAAAGCCAGGTGATACTCGTCGTGACAATCACGCCATGGGTTAATTATGGTAGTTTCCATCTTTTCTATGGCTTCATTTTTGTTGCGTGATATGTCAAATTTATAACGTATTTAATAAACCTCTGACGCTAACAGTAGGCAAAGGCATATCGACATGACACTCTTCGTTGACAAATGGCCGCGGGAGCCGACCTGCAAAAGTATACATGCGGACACCTCTATGATACGTTACCTATTTTTCCCCTACCTGTAAAGACAGTTAGGAAACGCGATGAAGGTGTGGATCCTCCTCGCTTGTTTCACTGGGGCTGTTTCTCCCATGTAAATCTTCGCCGACCTATAACCATATTTCCTTCACTGAGAGTTTTATTGGTGTGCTGAACAGGTATACTTAACACTCGTCGGAAACATTTTTCCGCAGTTTTCAAAAATTTTTTGATTGCTACTGTCACTGAAGTGTTATTCTCAAATTCGTGTGCAGGAGTTAAGTTCATATATTACAGTTCTAAGCCTCAATACCGGAGCTGGTATCTATCACTGGCAAACCCCAAAAGATGATCCAGCTGCCGCTCACTAATGCGATCGCTGTGAGTTCAAGTCCAGATAACGCTGGCTTCATCTCCGGTCGTATGCCCGGTTTTATCCTGCCATAATGCTGTCAGCCGTCGTATAAGTGAAATATTCTTGAGTACGGCGGACAACATTAATAAAATAAAATAAAGTAAGTAAATACATTAATACATAAATAAATACAAAATTCAGTAAATAAATAAATAAATAACCCATAAAAAGGTGCTCCTCTAATGCAAAGAACAATATTCAAAACGTATGGCGTATGGGGCTGTAGCGTGTGAGTTCACTACAGCTTTTGAAATTTACAGTGTTCTCCGCGCATTCGGTATTAAAGTTACGCTTTTTTAGTAGTCACCACGAAGGACATGTGCCCAGTGTGGAGTCCCTCCAGGATCTGAACATTATATATGGCCACGACGATGAAGGAAATCCATTAAAATTATGTCAGACTTTTCCAGAAGGCATAAAGCATGATCTGTCTATGATCAGTGTAGTCACGAAAGCCCAAAACTGTTGTTCTCCGAACTTTCTTGTTCCTGTGTGATCGTCTTTCTCCAAATAACTCGATTCTGCCGACCACCATGAAACAACACGACTCAAGTCCTGCCTGCATTTCTTTCGTTTTATATTCACACCGACCCCAGTCCCTTGTCTCAAGAGATTCCAGGACCTTATGGTTGCCATGTGCATTACAGACAAGAAACGTTAAAGAGCCATTCTGTTACATTTCGCGTCAGTGACATCCTCCACACAATGACAGAAACTGGCGCCGACACCGATGGAGCTGTTGCAAAACTCAACGAATGCTTCAACCCGAAGAAACATGTGACCTACGAAACGTACGTATTTCGAAATTCCCAGCAAAACCAAGATGAGACACCATGCCTACGATACCTGACTCTGACAATTAGCTGCGCATTGCGTATTTGCGGATACGTCAAGAGAAATAAAACATCAAATATTCAAGACTGTATTTCAAGTATACTGCGTCGCAGAATTCTCCCTCATTCAGATTTAACATTAACAGCTGTCCAGGACCTAGCACAATCGCTAGAACAGTCAGAAGCCTCTAAGTCCAGAAAACAGTAACGGACAAGCGCGAGAAGAAACTTTACACGCTCTTAATAGTTTGTTCCCCCCAAAATCTAACCAGAAATCTCGTCAGCCTAAACGAGTGTGCACTGTTGCACAAACCTGTCCGCCAACGGTCTAAATCTGTTCAGTTCAGGCCAGGTGAAAAAACGTCAAAATTGTGGGTACACACGTCACGCATCAGACGACAGATACCCAGCCAAGAAACAAGAATGTAACTGCTGCAATAACATCGGTCATTTTTCCTCAGTCTCCTCAGGCAAAGGACAGTCTGTCATTGTAGTTATAGACACTGGTGCTACTGTCAAGACCATTTGTGAGACAACGCTGAGGAAGTTTGGTTCTCGGCCTACACTCACTCAGAAAAATCTTCCCGACATTACTGGGTACAATGCTGATCGCCCCTTTGAGATTCTTCTTTCCCTAATGGTTCCAATGTGTTGTTAATGAATGTGGGGGACAGTGAATACAAATGTATAGAATGAATGAGAAAACACAACCTGATTGGTGAGGAGAAAGTCATGCTCTGTTGATTTGTCATATGCCAGATCATAGAAGCCACGTCATATTTGTAAGCCCCAAAGTCTTCATTAGATAGTTCTGAATCGATTGTCGTTTAATTAAATATCGGGTATATTTGATCTGTAAGTTAAGAAAAGAAATCGGCGTTATCTTGCCTAGAAATAAGAACACAACTTGCCTTCACCAAAAAAGCAATTCATAAAATCTTAACTTCCTTTTGAATTTCCAAGATACTTTTGTAAGTTGAAGTAATGATTAGTGCTCAATCAATTTAAATACGAACAAGTTAATAAGAAGAATATATTACAGTAAATTGGTGATCCACCGAGAAAGTTTGATGACGTGGCAGTTTTTTCAGGAATCTCTCAATAAAGTATGCCTCATCCACACATAATCGCCCAGGTGTGACACTTCCTCTATGAGGACTGGTTATATCACATCCAATCATCTGTTTGCAGTTATTGGTATCCGGCTGCGGTATCACTTAGTGGGCTGATATATAAGGAGATTGGCCGTGTAGCGTAATGTGATTATTTTCAAAGCTCAGCACTTCACAGATTTAGTATTATTCCGCAGGACAACAGCTGTATGATCGGGGTTTTATTTTTGGTATTTTGTTTCCTTTAGTTGTTTACTTAAGCTCTGATCCTATAAATTGCAGTTATAAAATTCAGTGCTGAACAAGGCCATACGACACCGCTGAACTCCCATCATGTCACTGTTGCTGCTAACTCTCCTTGTGCTCGTCACCGTGGCAGCTGTGCCAGCTGGTAGGTTAAACCTGGGCGGTTTCTTACTTTGTTAGACTTAGTGTAGACTTTGCTTGACATATTACAGAATGTAGTCAAGTTTCAGTATTACGGTGCTGCTTATCATTTACTTATCAAAAATCTTTGCTTATCTACCGTTAGTGCAATGTCGTACTGAAGAACTTTTGTAAACATTCTACTTCTACATTTGGGTAAAGATGAATTGAGGAAACTGTTTTAACACCAAACAGCATTTATGATATAAGTCAAAGTTGTAGCATCGTCAATTCCTTTTGTCTTCGTTGTTTTGCTTGAGATCTTTTTTTTTAACTCTTCTTGTCGTAAGTCGTACATAAATGGGGAAAACTTTAAATACATGAGAGGCGGAAGAGCTCTCTTTCCACTGTACATCAATTGAGAACATATGTTTTCATGTAAGCAGGAATAGTTTTCTCTCTTTCCACTGTATATAAATGGAAACGTAATCTTATCCGTAAGTAGGGAAGGATTTTTTTGTGTGTAAGCTGAATTTTTCTCTCTCTTCCTCCACCGTACATGATTAGACCGTTGTTGCCATAGTGCGGGAAAGGTATACATCATTGTGGGAGCAAAATTTGTTCCTTAACTGTAAAATATCGGCTAGAATGTGAAATTCCTGTTCCAGCGCCTAACAATGACCCCGATTCGTGCCCCGTGCAACAATGCATGATGGGATGTCCATGGGGATTTGCAAGAAACGAAAACAACTGTGACATCTGCCAGTGCCGTCCGCGTAAGTCACGTCACCAATTATTCTATTTTCCCGACATTTTCTGTGTTGAGCATCTTGACATGTTCCTATCAAAAAAGACAAACTTTTTCTGCATTCACATCATCATCATCATCATCATCGTCGTCGTCGTCGTTACCATTATTATTATCACCATCATTAGTGTTATATGTAATATTATCAGAGATCAGAGACACAATTTCAGCGCTTCCAGAACGCGGAACTTTTTCTCTAACATGGTCATTATGCCAATGAACTCTTCTCATCTTATGGCATACATAAATGGGGGAAACTTTAAATACATGAAGCTCATAGAAGCTCTTCTTGTGCGGTACATGATCTGGGAACATACTTTTTCACGTAAGCCGGAAAAGTTTTCTCTCTTTGCACTGTGAATAAATTCAGAATGTATCTTTATACGTAAATAGGGAAAACTTGTTTTGTAGCGGACAAGAATGCCGAATATATTCTTAACACCAGACAGTTGGGAAAGCTTCTCTTCTAGCGTCTTACATGAATGTGGAAAGTATTCTCATATGTGAGCTGAATTTCTCTCTCTCTCCTTTCGCCATACATGATTGGACAATGTTGTCATTGTGCGGGGAAGGTATACATCATTGTTGGAGCAAGATTTGTTCCTTAACTGTAAAATATCGGCTAGGGTGTGAAATTCCTGTTCCAGCGCCTAATAATGACCCCGATTCGTGCCCCGTGCAACAATGTATGATGGGATGTCCATGGGGATTTGCAAGAAACGAAAACAACTGTGACATCTGCCAGTGCCGTCCGCGTAAGTCACGTCACCAGTTATTCTCTATTACTGACATTTTCTCCGTTAAGCATGTTGACGTATTTCTAAGAAAAAATACCGACATTTTTCTGCATTCACATAATGTTTCGCATTCGTAAAGCATTTTGTTTATCAGGGAAAGCAAAAGTTTATATTGTGCCTAACATTATCCTTAATTAGGTTATTTTTGTAACAGGTTTGTTTGCTTTTGTAACCAAAATAAATACTGCGAGTTATGTTAATGTCATAATAGGCGTTCTGGACTTATCTGTTGTGTTGACTGCAACGCCGCGAAATCTTATGTTTGCTACCATATAATACTGATAACTAAATGTAGCAACAAGTTTTACAAGTAGAGACTAGAAGAATTTTTCGCCTATAGACAAAGTGGCGAAATAATGTACTTGACGTCATTTTGCGCAGCATAACATACATTTATATGGTCCGTATAGGGCCCGTCATAGCATGGTCATATATTTGAATGAATTTTGCCTCGTGAAAGCAAACATTTAACAAAATATGTCTTCCGGAAATAATTATGTTCCGACAGATCATCTATTACATTCCTAATGGAGTTTTATTTCATGAAATAGTCCTGTCAACAGTGTTTCTGTTTTTCAGCTCCCCGAGGTTACATGGGCCAGTAAACTAAAAGTATGACAGTCACGTGATCATACAGGCGGCACGTTCGTGATCTCCACGAGACCAATCTCTGTTATATTGTGACATCGTCATGACTTCCTGTAGAGCTTTACAGATGAACAGATTAAACTAATTACAGCTCCAGTACCTTGCTTTTTTATTGATTGATTTATTTTTGACTTGTTTTTTACCATTCAGGGAAAATTATGTGGACTTGAATTGTAAAAATGTCCAATATACGAGACCGAATATGACGGGACTCCAGGAATATATATTTGTTTCCTTATTACCATTCAAGAAAATTCTAGTCATTTCACGCGGGCTTATATCCCCGGCGTCAAGTCGAGAGGCGCAGGTACAAAATGTACAGAGAAAGTCAGACAATTTTGGGGTAACACAAATAACTTTTTATCGTCTGCTTTGATTGATTGATTTATTTAGTTTATTGGTGTTTTACGCCGTACTCAAGAATATTTCATTTATAAGACGGCGGCCAGCATTATGGTGGGAGGAAACCGAGTAGAGCCCGGGCGAAACCCGTGAACATCCGCAGGTTGCTCACAGACCTTCCCACGAACGTCCGGAGAGGAAACCGGCATGAGCTGGACTTGAACTCACAGCAACCACATTGGTGGGAGGCACTGTAAGAAACCTGCGGATTGTCGTGAGTTTCCTCCCACCATAATGCTGGCCGCCGTCGTATAAGTGAATTATTCTTGAGTACAAGTTAAAACACCAAGCAAATTAATCAAATAAATCAATTAAAACTGCTTATGTCATTTGCCATTTTTTCCTCATTAGTAATGATTTTTTTTTTTGCATTTACGTTTTTTTACAGTTGCTTTGCTAAGTTTTAAATTATTGTATGTATTTATTTACTTATTTGACAGTTGTATTTTACGTCTTACGAATATTTCACCTTAATGTAGAGCGCGGGGATAAATCTACGAAGATCTGCATCTTTTAATGATATAGCGGTGTACACCTGAGCCTTTTCCGCCGAATACTTTCGCGTATTGCCACACTGGCGTGTTTTTTATTTTCAACGATGATTTTCTGTCAAACTGTTTTCTAACATAAAAACTGGAATAAAGAAATAGCACCATTGCTTTCGTTTCTATGCCGGTGGATGGTCTTTTAGCGAACAAGGGCAAATACTAATAATGTCAGGGTACCTGAAAATCAATTCTGGGGGACAAAAGTCCATGTTTTGACTTCCTAGAAATTTGATTACTGACATAATTCAGTCGAGAAAATGTACACTACAGGTAAAAATGACAATTGCCTTATCATCCATATCGACCATGTGTCACTCTAATATTAGACAAGCAAGCAGTTGAAATCACTAGACCTAATTAAGCGCTTGTCAGAGGTGAGAGGGACAAAATAAGGCGAGGTGATACTCGAGCATGTGAATAGCTCCACTAGATACACAGACAATCATGCCATAGGTTAATTATGGTAGTTTCCATCTTTTCTATGGCTTCAAATTTGTTGCGTGATATGTCAAATTTATAAAAATTTAATAAACCTCTGACGCTAACAGTAGGCAAAGGCACATCAGCATGACACTCATCGTTGACAAATGGCCTCTCGAGCCCTGCAAAAGTATATATGCGGGCACCTCAGTTACTGGGTTTTTTTTCTATCTGCAAAGACAGTTTCTTAGCACGAGGAACGTGTATATACTCGTCCCTTGTTTTATTTTATAACAGTATTTGCTTCTAGTAATGAAGTACACTCACTGAGAGTTATGTTGTAGTGCTGAATAGGTATACTTAACGCTCGTCGTAAACACTTTTCCCCGGTTTCAGAATTACTTGATTTTAGTGTTACTGAACTGTTATTCCCAAATTCGTGTACAGGTGTTAAGTTTAGGGGAGGCCGGGGTAAAAGTGGACTGGGAGCAACGTCGCACTCTTTACTCTCCTGGGGCGGACTCTTTTTAACTTCCACAAGTAGTTTTTCGCCCAAGGAAAAAATTTTTTTCACGGAAACGAATTCTACATCGTGGACGAGTGTCACCTGACCATGCAGGGTAATTATGCCAATCTGTATTAATATACATAAAGTACCTTTGTGACGTCATACATAACTAAGCTAAACTGTGATTGTGTTCGTTTTATCACTGTGGCCTAGCAAATGCAACGGTCTTCAATAACAGGCTATGGGCCAGGGTCTACAGGCCGTGTATACAGGTCAGGGTGATAGAGCAAACCACGTGGCTGCTCGGGGTAACCCCGAACACTTTCCCGGTCTTCCACCATATTGTGTCCAGGATTACCCCCACACTACTATACACATGTATGAATGTTATGATTCTGATTTAACTGCGCTGCCAGGACTTCTGGTTAGAAAAGTATCATGGACTGTTGTTATTTTATAATAACTTTATAACCTCTTCTTCCGGATGCCACGAACGTATGTTAGTAAAACAACACGAGCACAGTGGACAGTTGCCCAGCTTCGGCCTGCTGTACGACCTGTGGAATCAAATACCATATCCCTGAGAAAGATCAGTGTGTCATTTGGCATTCAACGTCCAACACTGCATGATGTTGTTAAGGGACGACACTCTCACCCACGCTATGAACCAGGTCACTCAGGCAGGCACACTGTTTTTAACTCTGAGATGGAGGCTAAAGTCACCCGCTAAGCGTAGGACATATGCAACATGTTCTTCGGGTTAACAGCATTTCAGTTTCGGAGTTTTTTTGACTCCGCAGAAATGAACAACCTTCATGATCCTTTCAGCAGAGAAAGAAAATGTGCGGGAGAAGATTGGCTCTCAGGGTTCCTGAAGTGAAACCCGATGCTCAGTCTCAGACTTCCGAAGTCCACCAGTTTCTCTCCCGAGCAATAGTGTTTAGGCAAACTGAGGTTCAAAGATTTTTAAACAATTTGAAAAAAGGTCACCGAAGGAGAGAATTTGGACCCAACTCGCATTTATAACGTGGATGAATCGGGGTTTTCCCGACTAGCAATACACTGCGAAGGTCAGGGTGCCTTTGGGACCAAAACAAGCCGGGGAACTCAAAAGTGCTGAGAAAGGGATAACCATAAGCGCTGAGTGCGCTGTGAATGCCGCCGGAAACTATGTCCCACCCATGTTGATCTTCCCCGGCAAAAAAATGAATGAAAGCGTCGTGAACAGTGCACCACATGGGTCATTTCGGGGAGTCGAGCACTTGTCGCCATCGACTACTTTACTAAGGCCTGCTGCCAATCAAAGTGAACCAGGTTCTAGCGAGGATACTCACCCAAGCCCCCAAACAATTCCTGCAAAGGAAGGTCGATTTCTCAAACAAGAAGTTCCACTGCTGAGAGAACAGTCGTGCCCATAGAGTCTGTGCCGGTGTTTGAGGCGCTTGTCCGACTGTCAGAGCCATCTTTGGAGGAAAATAACATCCTTGATGTCCCAAATAATGCTGCTCAGAACAGTCCGTCGTATGTGTCCCTGTGTAATTTATCCCCACTTCCGGGGGCCCATCTAAAGTGGGAAACAAACACTAGGGTAGGGGAATCTTGCTTTCCGAAATATTGACATCAGCTCCTATCAAGAATTCTTCTGTGGAAAAGGCTTCGAAAAAGCGAACAAGGAACACAACTGGTCAAAGGCAGAACCCATTGCCAAGAAAGCGACTACAGTTGGAAACCACAAAGAGTAGCAACAAAGCGAAAACTGGGAAGACCGCCATTGGGAAAAGAACGTGAGCATAGTAGCTAAAGGGCAAGAGGCTTGTACAAAAGGAGTGTTTTTGCATCTTTTGTGATGAGAGATATGAGAAGCCACTGAGTGAAGATTGAATTATGTGATTTAGGTGTCATCGATGGACACATGAAAACCGCACTGATGGCCAATCAACGTCCAGAGGCTACCTTTGTGACTTGTGTAAAACTGAGATTTATAATTCGCTTTTGCCTTATATTAGTTGAAAATGGATAATATTCAATCAGTTGTAGTGACATCTCACAGTCATTTTTGGCTTACATTTTCTTATTGAATTGTGTGCGCTGATTTTTGTCTCCGCGCAGATGTTTGGTATTATCGATAAATTTACTTGAATATATGCAAATTGATGAAATCTATCTGAGAATTTCAAAGTATATCTGGTATTTCTTGACTACATGCCGGAAAATTTTACCATTGATGGCATTGATCGGTATTACCCCATATTGTAAGGGGTAAAACCGGACATCACCATTAAAAATTTTTCAGATAAATGTTTATTGAATAGAATCATTCTTATAGTTTTCTTTCATATATTATTACTTTTACTTTATGTAATACTGGTGAGTGGCAATGAACAGAAAAATAATTCAGAGTTACCAGTGTTAGCTATGTTTAGGTTGTGCGTCCGGTATTGCCCCGGTCTCCCCTATGTTTTACAATTCTGAGCGTCAATACCGGCGTTGGGATCTACCCCTGGTAAACCACAAAAGATGACCCAGATGCCCGTCACCAAATCGATCCCTGTGAGTTCAAGGCCAGATCACTCTGGCTTCCTCTCCGGTCGTATGTGTTCTTTCCTCCCACCACAATGCTGGCAGCCGTCGTATAAGTGAAATATTCTTGAGTACGGCCCATAACACCAATAAAATAAATAAATACTTAAATAAATAAATAAATCAACCATAAAAGGGCGTTCCTGTCATCCAAAGAACAATTTCTAAAACATATAGGGGATGGGGTCTATATATCTCGGACAGTAATATCTGTTGCATTCTGCGCAAAAATGTGGCGATTTTCATCTGCGTCACAATTTTTTTATTAAAAAACTAATTTATCAAGGATACTCAGCGAAATGCTTCCACTCTATGTTTCTAAAAAAAACTATGAATACAACACTCTCGTTAGCAAATATGGACAGACCGCTCCTGATCTCTGGCGGTATGTGTCATGGCTGTTTCTAATTCCGCTTATCACTGGGCTGAAGGATAATATTAGTTACATGGTTACTGAGTGAAAGGATACGAAACTGTGTGGGGTCTGTAAGCCTCAGAGAGGGAGAGGTGAGAACCGAGCACAATATATGAATTACTGACCCCATATAGTTTCGTATCCTTTCACTCAGTAACCATGTAACGGATTTATCCCGCGGAAGACCCTAAAAACTAAACTGAAATTTGTTTTTTTGAAAAACAAAAGAAGCTTCAACAGCAATTTTTTGTCATGTCGAGGAGCTCTGAATTACCAAGGAGTGATCTGGGAATTATGACGTCATAACGTTATTGACAATGTTGTGTCAACAATTTTTTGTGACGTTGTGCTGTTGGTCACATTGTAACTGTTACCTCGTGGCGCTCTCCCTGCTGTTGAGTCATCAGGGACCACTGCTCTGCAGTCCAAAGCAGAGGATTTTGTCAGATTTTGTCAGAAGCGGGATGAAAAAGACTACACCGAGAGTAAAACCAGAACAACGACGACAATGTAATAGTTGGCAAATGGTCACACGTTACCAGTGAAATCCGGCCTATTGTCACATTGCCTCAGTTAGGGGTTTTATTCTAACTTTTCACGTAAAGCGTTTAAGAAGTAACAACTTACACCCTACCCCCACCCCACTACCATGACTCTGGCATAATAAATATGAAAATGCGGGTGATGTTGAATGCAATTTAGTAGATTGTACTCACCTTGAACTACTCAATAATGCTGTGATGTCATCACATTTAACAAATGTACACAAAAACGATGAAAACAACGCATAGGGACCGGGCATCGGGGATGTTTAGTGCACCAGAATCCCGGTTTATACAGGAATACAATATGTAAAAAAAAAATACCGAAAAGAAAGTAAAACCAGCGCAGCGAAAAGTTGTGATAACGTCCTGTTGTCGTAACCGAACAATCATAGGCAGGATAGTACACTTTAAATGTAAAAATATTCAGTATACGGTACACCGTGACTTTTCCACAAATCACTTTTGGACGTAAACCACTGTTTCATGTAAAATAACAGAGCTGAACTTTCAATTGATGCCTTGGAGATGGTTGATGACATTTCAGCATAATATCTCATTAGCAAAGATGCAATGGAAGATTTTGAACAAAAAGGAAATAGCTTGATGCCGCACAACAAATTTCCTTTCTTTAACTGGCATTGAACTTTCTTTTGGACAATACTTCGATCATAACAGGATGGTGTATCGTTTCAAAAAGCCTGCTGGAAACCCGACACCTTGCGGCTTCACTCCAACATCAAACCGACGACACCAGACACAACACCGTACCCGTCGCATACTGACAGCAGGAATTTTTCTTGTATGTCATGGCATGCAGCCAGGTATTGATGCTGTAATCTAAAGCGGGCGAGTCAGACTAATTTCAGATAACACGATATCCTTCGGTTAAATTGAAAAAAATCAGTCTTTTTTGTATCATAACGTTTTATCAGTACATTTTAACATAATTATAATAATATGTTATTGCAAGGGATTTTTGCGCTTATATGTGATAATAAATTTTTGCATTTATCACTTGCAGTATTTTCGAACATGCGATCCAGTGCAGGACAACCCCAACTCATTAATTCATCAAATTCATGATCTCGAAACTCTTCCTGAAACTGCACTTTGGCAGCGGGTAGATTAAATTTCAACCGTTCTTTTTTTATTAAATGTTTTCGCATGTTGTATTACGTAGTAAATATGCCAAAGTTTTGTATAACGGAAGTCCACAGTGTTGCAAGACCATACAAGTTGTTTGGTCTTTGCACATCCACTTAAAACAGGTGGTTAACAGAAAACAGAACAAAGAATACTGCTTTCTATTTCAGCGACCAGCCCCATAACGGAGTGTCGTCGTCATGTGATTGAAACATTCAAGCACGACGTTAAAACCGGAGCACTCACTTGCTCACTCTAATTGATTGTGGCGGGTGTTATTCCATGGATCACGCATTTGAACATGAACTCAATGCAGGTGGACGTGAACTCTGTCAGTGCCGCTTAGGTTTCATGGGGAAAATTTCTGAATCATCAAAAGAACAAACCTTCCCACTAATACCTGGTGGTTTACGACTTGGATAGAACATGAGTTGCATGTCGACTCTTCACAGCTTCATGAGCGGAATTTCCCCTTTAAATAAGCCAGAAAGGTAAAATAGAGAGTACAGGTACTTTTATACTTTCCGTTTTTAGTTAAAAGTAAAATGCTTCGGCGGCTATACGTCTATAATTATGGAAGATTTTCGCATTACGGTCTATTTAGGCCGAGGACATTTGCTTGCCATTCTTTTGGTGGCCGTAATTGGCGAACGTTTTCTGTACATTGGAAATTTAAGAAAGTAGTGAGTGATACACGTAAGTTAATGTGACATATTTCCTGTTCACGAAATTTGGACTTTTTCCCACAGGGAATGAGGAGTGGGGAATAAAACGCCAACCCGGTAATATAAACGCAGAAAACCTGAATACTCGGAGAAAAAAACCATCAATGTTTAAAGATTTTAAATAAAGATATGTGATATTAAATAAAGTGTCGAAATATTTCCACTGTCTATGGTCTAGATTACAAAGAAATTTGTTCCAGCATCCGACCAAGATTTCAACGCCTGCCCCACGCCAGTGTGGGATGTTCTGCCTTCAAGGATTCAAACGAAAGGGGAACAACTGTGACATCTTCCAGCGTCGAGACCGTAAGGCACATACTAACTTACTTTTCTCCACTTTTTTTGCATTGTATGTCATGATGCATTTCGAGGAAATTATAGAATGTCAAAATATAGAACATTTTGGAATATCTGTGCTGCCTTTTAAATATCTGAGATCGATGTCTTTAGAGGACGCCAAGGTTAAAAAAACATTTAATTTAACACACTTATCATAACGAAGACAACAAAACATGGAAATATTTATAGAATTAAAATCAGTCTAATAATGTAATGTAACTGGGTCATTCTACAATAACTAGGATATTTTGAAGCTATCACTCATTCAGTTAAGGAAACCATTAAATGTCGCGATTTTAAAATATAAAAATTTTTGGATAACGCTAATGCAGCACACAGTCAAGTCACACGTAACTGCGCTGGTCATTCATGTGAACGTCGCCAGAAAGTTGAACCAATGCGCCAAGCATGTCAGTGGTGTTACACACAGAGTACCATAGAAACACGCCATTTCTGTTGGCACTTGCATCATTTTCCTTTAGGGGAAGTTTAAAGCATTTGTTACAATTTATGTCTTAACCATGGATTTGAACAAGGAATATTTCAGAAAAATGGGAAGAATAACATCTCTAACTGATAGAAGTAGCCCTCTGCAGCCACCTTCAAGTACGTGCCAGCCTCACAGAAAGAGACACAACGAAACCATTTTCGTCAGAGTGAAAACCCGTGTCAATGTAATATCCTTAGTGACTAAAGTGAAAATCAGACACCTGTCTTGAATAATGGTTGTGGTTGTAGTGGAATAATGGTTGTGGTCGCTATTATGTGGTTGTCGCACCACTGACAAGAATATGTCACCACCCACACAATGTAACACCACTGACTTATCGTGAGAACATAGGGTGTACATAGGGTGGACTGATTACTTCAATTTTTATACTTTTATGGTAAGACATAAAATTCTGAGGAACCAAATCATGTTTCTTGGACATTTTTTTGGAATTTTCGTAAATATTCAAAATTGAAATAAGGTTCCATCTTCAATGTCTGTAGATACGAAAATGTTAAATTGTTCAGCGGGATTATGACCAGGAAAAAGACTATTGTTTGTGATTTACTTTGCATAGAACGAAATATTTTACTGAGATACTGCGGATATTGAAATAATGTATATTTTGTCTTTTTTTAAATGAAATAAAAATAAGAAAACGTGTGTGCAACCTTTACTCCTTGATGAAGATTAGTTCATCAAATCTAACCCTAAACTTTGACTTTTCAGTGATTATGCAAAACCCATTCAGTATAGTTTTTCTTTCTCTATTCTTCAAAATGGAAAATGTGTTTTCATTGAAGAATATTCGAGAAAATGCCCAAGAAAACGTTTTTGCGTTAGCCTACATGGATCAGCACAGACGAAAAGGAAAGGTGTCTAACACAAGTTGATTTACCAATGAAAAGCAATGTACATGTTTCGGACAGAATTTTCTTATGCCTCTGCCTCAGAATTAGCTATGAAGTAAAAACCTTCTGAATTTGTTTCCAAATATTTTTCTCCACCATCAGAGGCCTGTGCCTTGAGTCATCATTGAAAAATACTGACTGTTTCTCTTGCATGAATCCGTCTTGTTTTTCTTCAGTGGTTGTTTTGGAAGCTGGCCTTACAATTTTTAAGCCAGATGGTGCATTATACGAATATCTGTTCCGACGCCTATAGATTCTATCGACGGTGATCCCATCGTAGCCTATATATAGTATATAGTCGTTGTCTCTCGGCATTTGTTATTCGTGAAGTTGTTTTAACCTCCAGCTAAAAATGACAAAATAGGGACAGCTGGATTTAAAAACACACGACTTCATTGACAGAAACTGATATATACTAGTAATTAATAATATGACACTTTTGCCAATATAGGTGATATTACATGCGTTAAACGTCTAGGATGGCGCCACCAGGTTGTCCTGGTGCTGGATTCTGTTTCAAGAATAGACAATGTGACGCCAGGCGGAAATCAGTATCTATCATGTGTGTACCCCACGGAAAAAATCAGATGCAAGTTAAATCCACGAGGGCTTTAAGCTGTCGACTTGCATACACATGTCCTTCCTACGTTATTACACTGATGTCAGTGGTGTAACAACCTCTTCTATGTTTATGTAACACCACTGACATTCTCTCATTAAACTAACGATTGCTCCCTAACCGCAAGCCAGTGAGGAAAGATTTATTTATCACGTGGCCAGAAAATTAGGAGAAGGGCGGCCCCTTTACTGCATTTCTTTGTCACATTCTTATTTGAAGCTGTAAAGACGTAACACCACTGAGAGGTGATAAAATGTCTTGCGGCTCTTTTAAACGAAAATTTAACTAAAAACATTAAATAATGAGAAAAGAAACACACCCGGCTTTTCACGGAGCTCAATATCTAAGTGCAGGTGGTCGCCTCGCAGCAAAATTTGGCAATAGGGGGAGTCATTATTTTTTAACACTTCTCTTTTGTTGTAATAACACTGACATCAATTTTGGTAATGTGGATAAATATGTGAAATATTACGTTAAAATTATCTTTACATCACATCTTTTTGAATTAAATATACTCTTTGTATGTGTCTTTATGTGTTGTTATTCTTAAAATTCCAATTGGTATGCGTGTTGTGCAAATGATCACTTCTTGAATTTAACACCCAAGTTGTAACAGCCTCAAAATGGCACCATAGAGGTCTATCAAGTTAAATTCAAGACAATATAATTAGCCATTTAGAACACAGATTTATATGATGTGTTATAATATGTGTTACACTTTTGAAATAGAAAACGTCTTCTGCGGTTTAAAGGAGACGCGGTGAATGTTTTTTGTTGTAACATGAATTTCCTAGTTATTGTAGAATGACTCTCCGATAGTACATTGTGTGATTAAATTTGCACTGTGGAAATAAAGCACATATGAATTTCTATACATTTGTAAATACACAAGTTTAAAACGTTTGAGTGAGTTCATGATGTGGTGCCCTACACAACAAGGTGCTTAAGCCCCACGATATAATGTGGGTACCTGTGATAGCGCAAGAGCGTCTGTGGAGAGCTTTTAGAATACCTAGCGGCAAAAACAGTCTTTGTTCTTCTTTTCGTACAGCTCCTCTGAACGGATTACCTTACGAGCACTATCAAAACATATGAGTCTATTGATTGTAATAATTTCAAGCACGACATCACCGTAAGTCAGTCGCACGTTATATTGTGACATCGTCACGGTTTTCTGTAACGCTTTACAGAAGAAGATTATGCCAATTACGTCCGCAATGGTATGGTGGTTTATTTATTTTTATTTTTTTTAATTTTTTTTTCATTTATTTATTTGAATGGTTTTTTTACGCCTTAAACACGTACTCAGAATTATGGCTGAATAGACGACCGTACTTTGACAGGCAGTCTATAGGCCTTTGACATAAAAACACACGCAAACAAGTGAGAGCCAGATTCGCGCCCTCTACCTCACCCACTGGTAAGTTCTCCAACGGCTCAGGGGAGGACACCTATGCTGACCATTTAGCCCCGCGGCCTTGCAGGGCAAACGACGTGAATAACCGTCGTTTGTTTGTTTCCTACTTTAGTATTTAATGCCGCATTAATTCTATGTATTATTTCGGCCATGATACGACGGCCTGTCTGTATAGCAGGCGTCAACCTGGTTACAATAATGTACCTCGCACTTTTCCGAGTGGCGCGTAAGCGCAGCGAGTGTTACAGTATGTTTCGTTTGCTAAAATGTAGCCCTCCGATCGAGGATTTTTATCGGTAAATACCTTCATAATTAAGCCACGCAACCATCCAAAAGTTGCACAGAATATCCCTAGCGTATATACGGACATATCGACAACAACATATCCCACTGACCAGCTCATTTTTTCCCCGTTTTCACCTCCCTTTTTTTTTCTTTACCATTTTTCACGCAGCAACGCCTAAACGGGGGTCTCATCGTCTGTCTCTCGCACAGGCTGTCTGTTTGTTTCTTTGCCTCACTGGACGACTATCCATACTTCATTTACTCACTGTCCATTTTATATAAATGTAGAGAGTAAATATACACAAATACAGTCGTGGGCCTCTGTGGCTAAGTTGCTTAGCGCACCAGTGCAGCGTAATGACCCCCCACCAATGCAGTGGCTGTGGGTTCAAGTTCAGCTCATGCTGACCTCCTCTCCGGCCGTGCGTGGGAAGGACTGTCAGCAACCTGCGGATGGTCGTGGGTTTCCCCCGGGCTCTGCCCGGTTTCCTCCCACCATAATGCTGACAGCCGTCGTACAAGTGAAATATTCTTGAGTACGGGGTGAAACACCAATCAAATAAATAAATAAATCAAATACAGTCAAATGCGGTCAGCAGCTGTGTTGCCCTACACATTAAAACGCACCAGGGTTCCTTCCTCGAAGATGGAGCCACACAGCTTAATTACCAAGTAGGTTACATCTGTCTCTCCTTACTCACTGAGTACATCCCGCTCACCTCCGCATGTGCGGAGCGTCGCACTAGATATCAAAGAGGCATATTCATAATGTCAGTGTGACCTTCTGGGCGACACAAGCCCAATATGGAGATTTAATCAGTGAACATAATCCAGCCCTGAACATGCGCACCACACTCAAAAATGACAATGACCTTATCATCCATATCCACAATACGTCACTGTAATATTCAACGAACAAGCAGTTAATCTAAGGAAGCGAATGGGAGAAGTGAGAGGAACAACTCAAATAGAGTCAGGGTATATACAGACTAAGGTGATCGCCCATGCACCTGGGTTGCTCGACCTGATACTCATCGAATGTTAAGTTAATTTTATCAATTTCTTTCTCATGTACAAATTCAAACTATTGCATAGTGTGTTACAAAAAGAATCTAATGATCGTTTGAAACTGCCAAAAGGCAAAGGCACGTCTACATGATTTTCATCATTGATCAATAGCCACGCGTCCGCACCAGCCAAAGCACAAATGCGGCGAGCACAGTTATAGGTCACTATCTTAATATGTTCAGAGACACTTACTCAACACGATTAAAGTGTTTGTCTTCTTGGGCCAGTTTCTGGTACGTACATGTTCGCTGACTTATAACCATATTTCCTTGCACAAACGAAGTGTAATCCATTCCTCAGTCCTAATTATAATGTTGTGCAGAGCAGATATATTCAGGGCTTATTGTGAGCGTTTTTCCAGTGTTCAAGGGTGTCTTGATTCTCAGTGTTACTCAAAAACGTGTACAAGAGTTAGTTCATATATTACAAATCTAATCGCCAAGACTGATAATCGGATATTCCCCTCGTCAACCACGTTGTGGAGTTCCAGTAATAGCAAAAACATTACTAAAACGTTTGGTGTATTCATATCTCGCCTTGTGGCATTTATTACATCCCGTGCCAAATGCGATGATTTCAATTTACGTCACAATTTTATTCATTAAAGAAGTAATTTCTTTAAAAGGTTCCTTTCTAAGATTCGTTATTCTAATGAGTATAGCACTCTCGTTAGCAAATACGGACAGACCGCCCCTCCCCCCTGACGATCTGTGCCATACTGCACTTGTGCATGTACCTAATTCCACTTATGGGCTGAAGCATATCAAACCACCCATTCTATTACATCTCGCATTGTGCTATTACAAACAGTTGCAAGCAGAGTGCGACTGACATGCCTATAGTCGTGATGGACTTGTAAATTATCCACGCACTACGAGTTCAAAATCTGAATTGTATGTTACGCCTGAATTGGATGTTATGCCTTAATAAGTGTTTTCGAGTTCGAGCTCTTTAGTCGCTAAGGGTAAAAAGGGTCCTACTGCATCATGAGACTTGTCAAAAAATGTTAGGCATGTTTTGATGGCTTTACTTTACTGATCACCTATTTCATCGCGTTCAGGAAGAACAAATGACATTTCTTTACTTCAGGAGCTTCTTAAGTTCACAAACCTCCATCTCTTCATATAGTTCGTCCAGTCTAACTACTTTTTTGTGACGATTTTTTAAACACTGAAATGTATTCAGAAATAGTTGCCTAACATTTTTGTTGAGTCACTTGGTACAGCAGGACTTTTCTTACCTCTAGCGATAAAAGAGTTCGAACTCGAAACTCCCTTATGGGATGTTATGCCTAAATTCGATGTTGTACCTAAATTGGGTGTTATGGCTAGCATACTGACCACCTTCCATGCATCACTGAAAACTGCTGACTGCTTCTCTCTTATCTGTAACCAGATTTATTCCTTATATATCCCTTTGTGAGGAGGTGCTTCAAGCCCATTCATGGCCTGCAAATGACATACGAATGTAGGTCGTTCATAAAAGATTGTAATAGTATATATATCGGACAACACCAAAACACCCACGATAACACGGAAAAGAGTAAATCGTCCACTGGTGAGAGAAAAGTTGCGATAACTTCCAGTTGTCAGAATCGACCAATCACAGGTGCGGTCGCACACTTTAAATGTGAAAATGTGCTGTGTACAGTACACTGTGATTTTTTTTCCACGAATAAAACTCCGGGCGAAAACCAGATATACACGTGAAATGTCTAAGTAGAATTTTGAACTCAATAGCTGTGTGAATAATATTTCAGCATGACGTCATATATCCAGATCCTTTGAACGAGTGGGAACAAGATAGAAATAGCTTGATGTCGCACAATAGATTTTGTGTGTTTAATTGGTATTAAACTTTGTTTTTAACAATATTTCAGTCATGTCACGATGGTGTCTTGCTGCAACAGACCTGATGCAAACTCGATATCTTGCTGATTCACAGTAACATCATGTCTTTTAATGTTGTGCGCACGACGAGATGTTGACGCTGTAATCTAACGCTTACAAGGCAGGTAACACCGTAACATTCTGTGAAATGGTAAATTATTAATCACACTTTTTTTCTTCTATACATCTTATCATTTCAGTGTAAAATAATTACGTTTGGTCAGTTCACGTCCACACAGAACAGGTGATTAATGAAAAATAAAAAAGAATACTGATTTCTATTTCAGCCACCAACCCTCTAGCTGAGTGTGGCGAGCATAGCTTTAAACTTTGTCCATTTGAACACGTGTTCAATGGACAAGGATGTGAAGTCTGCAGTTGTCTATCAGGAATGCTGATGGGGTTATTTTCGACTCACTAAAAATGGGAAAAGTTTCTACTTTACGGCGGGGTTGCCATACGAAGTTGTTGGAACATGGCTTACAGGTCGACTTCCTTTTTCATAACTCCATAGTTGTTAAATTTCAATGTAAGTAAAATAGAAATGCATACTTGCACTTTAAAATGCAGGAAAGTATATTTATATTTTACAGTAGGAAAGTGCAGTTACATGTATACTTTCCTATTTTAGGTAAAGGGTGTAAGGCTGGCGGTATAAGTATGATAAGTACAGCAATAAGGAATTATTTTCCCCTTTTACTAAAGCGGATAGCCTTTGTTTTCCATCCCAAATGTGGGGAACAACAACGGTGAACATTTTCTGAACAGGTAAACGGGAAAGCATGGGCGAGGTACAGGTGAGATAATGAGAGAGATTTCCTGTTAACGAAGTGAGAACGTTTCCCTCTGGAGTGGGGAATAAAACGTCAACGAGAAATAAAACCGTAGCACACGGACGAAAAGCTCCGTCGTTCGTAATGTGCAGCTAACATTTAAATGCAGGTGATGTAATATTAAATAAACTCTCCAAATATTTGTCTTTGGTTTATATTCCAGTAAATTAAATTCTCTTCCAGCACCTAATCAAGATTTTATTGTGTGTGTCGAATGTTTTGCGCTTATGGATTCAAACGAGATGAGGACAACTGTGACATGTGCGAGTGTAGAGACCCTAAGACACTCTTTGCACGGTTTCCATTAATATGCTGCTGTTTTCGAGCTGTTTTCGAGCCGGAGATCTCCGTGAAACCAACGCTTGTTATATTGTAATATCATCACGGTTGTCTGTACAACTGTGTAGATGAACAGATGAAACCAATTAACTTGCTGTCTCACTTGCTGTCGTGCCTTGTTTACTTATTTATATGTTTATCTATTTACTTATTTATTTCGCCCTGAACCGATCACCGTTCTTCGAAAATTAACTAGCAATCCCTTACATAATGACTTACCTAAACAAGCGAGTGCTGGCTGCTTCGTTATCTGCCTGTCTCACTTGCTGTCTGTCGGTTTGCCTGTGTGTCTGTTTGTCTAGCTGTCTGTCTGGTTTTCTGAGTGGTTGATACATTACTGACGAACTTTTTACAATGTGACGTACAGATTGCGATATTCATATAAAGATCTTGAGAGGAAGTTTTAACGAATCAATGCAGTTTTGGTATAATGTCTAGCCGAGTAGTTGTTATTGTGGCACTTTGAAAGGCACTTATTATGTGTTCTGTAAATAATATAATTCTAAATACAAGGCATTGTCTGATATTTGTGTGTTTTGGTTGAAACTAATATTTTGTTTCACCCATTCAGCTTAAATACTGTTTGAGTATTATTAGTATTTACGAAATGTTACCGCCATCATTGAAAACTGTTGACTGCATCTCTTTGCATGAATCCGTCTTAAGTTTATCTTCACATATTTTCTTTGTTCTTTTGGTTTTTGTGTTAGTTGTTGTTTTCGGAAACTGGACTTGCGATTAGTGACACGGAACGCCCATTTTGGTGGACGGCTGATATACGAATGTCAGTTTCGACGCCCAGATCGGACGTTTACCGACGATAAACAAGCAATCTCGTTCACTGTATGTGTAACTGTTTGACTCGTACCTTGCTCACCTTTGACCTCAAAGACATCTAAACTTTAATGAACGCCGATCACCACACCTCGTTTTTCGGTAATATTGCAGCTTTTTGTTGATGATAAGCTCTTTCAATGTCTATGTCCACACTATTTTGATAGATTGTCTCTCCGATATAATGCTATTTTGGTATAATGTCTCCCCGAACTAAAGCAAATTAGCAAATATTACATCTGGCTTCAAATGGCCCCTCACCCAGTTGCTCGATAACGCATCGTCTTTCTGCCAAATGATACATGCATAACTAAAACTTTGTATGCGATATAGTTGAAATTTTCACCCAGTTGCTAGATACATGTATCAGAGATTCAAATAGACCCCAAAGGCATGGCTTGTATACAAGTGATTTGCCTAAAATACATCTGCACCTGAACACTGGTATGGATGGGAAAGCTAAGTTAATTATACTTCGGACAGGCCACAGGACTCGATAGCTACAGATATCGTTCGACATTTTAAAGCCTTTGGATGACTTTATTGATGAACAGGCCTTTGAACTAAACGGGGGCCACCGTGGCCGAGGTGGTTAGCGCACAACCACGGCATTATGGGCCAGTGTCTCTCACCAGTGCGATCTGCCAGCATTATGCGGATGGTCCTGGGTTTACCCCGAGGCTCCGTCCGATGTCCTTCAACCATAATGCTGGCCTCCGTTGTATAAGTGAAATATTCTTGAGTTCGGCTAAAAGCAACAATCAAATAGATGAATAGATAAATAAATGCATGACAAATAACTGTGACACATGAATGCAAGTCAACAGTTAAATTCATCATGGACTTAAATTGCATCTGATTTCTTGCATGCTGTACATAGATAAGAATATAGATATATTATAGTCTTCTGCCCTGTTGAAATGTTTCCTCTTTACTGGCCGTATTCGCCAGGATTAATGACCGAAATCATAAATACTATCTTTTGTAATTTCAAAAAAGTTCCAGACTGGTATTTTGCCGGACAAATCTCATTAAATATTGGTACAACCACAGAAATGATTGTAAAAAACACTCCCGAAAAACGCTTCCATTCAATCTTTACAATATAAATCGTAAGGGTTAGACCCTTCTGCTTGTATATCGAACAAGAGCTATCTCAAATTACTTCGAACCCACATTGTGAATGCACACATCCAAAATCAAGTATCCTCCATGAATGGAACAAATTGTCCTGATAACATAAGCCATTTAATGCTTAAAGAATGCTTATTGTTTAACGCCCTACTCAAGAATATTTCACTTATACGAAGGCGGTGTCTCCTTGGTGCAGGACGGATTTCCACCGTATCTTTTATCTGGTGCTGCCTCACCGAGACGACTTGCCGAAGACACCCAACAAGACCCCTCACCCAGTCACATTATACTGACACCAGTCCACCCTCTATCCTCTTATTGCTGAGCGCCTAGCGAGGAAGCTGGATGTACCATTTTTTAAAGTCTTTGGTATGACCCGACCCAGGTTTGAACCCAGATCTCCCCGTCCGAAAGCCGACGCCCAACCAACTGCGCTATCCGGGCGGGTGGTCATTTAATGCTACACAACCGTTTGAGGCTAGACTGGCAAATCACCCCCTTGTAGCAGTTTCCTGCGACTCCCCCTACTTTATTATTACGAGCAAACATTATTGACCTTACATAGCTACATGTGTCATTGCCAATGTTTTCTCATTCTAGGATGAAACAATTTTGGGGGGGGGGGCAATATATCCTTCCGAAACCGTATACACTTGCAATATATTTGTGTGGTGGGCAAATGAAATGTAGAAATGTATGTATGAATGCATGGGTTTTATGTCGAAACTAACATCTTTTTCAGTCATATGACGAGGAGGAGTCCTTACAATGTACATATACAATGTCATTTTCCCGCCGAAAGGCTGCTGTCTCTGGAACATAGTGCCGATGACACCACACATGACACCCCACCCAATCACATTATACTGAAACCGGGCCGACCATCCCGTTTCTTTGCTCTAACCACTCAGTGCTGAGCACCCAAGCAAGACAGTAACAAGTACACCATTTTTAAAGCCTGTGGCATGATTCGACCCAGGATTGATCCAGCGCTTCCCGACCATTAGGCTGGCGCTGTAACCATCATGCGCAGAGCTGGGGGGGAACCCACGATCATCAGCAGGTTGCTGGCAGACATTCCCACGTACGGACAATTAGGAAGCCAACATGAACTGCACTTGAATTCATAGCGACCGCATTGGTGGGAGATTTCTGGGTCATTGCACTGCGCTAACGTTAACCGACTGAGCCATGGAGACCCCCATCGCAAATGAAATGAGTAAGATTGCTTTAGCAGATCCACTGAAAAAGTGCAAATCACAAAACTTTAGTTTCAAGTGAAATAACTTGTTTTTCCTTTGAGTGACCTTAAACGTTACTGTGAAAAATATATCGGAGATGTCACGACAGTGTTTTTGCAGTAGAACTAACACCATACCGATATGTTTATATCACTACTTCTCTCAAATATTCTTTTTTAATAATTTTCTTGATTTGATTGCTGTTTGACTCTGTACTCGGGAATATTTCCCATTTACGACAACTCCAGCAATATCGTGGGGGGAAACCCTGCAAAACGCGTGGAGAAGCCAGTGACCTTCCCTGGTTACTGGCAGGTTACGTCAAGTAGAGAAATTTGCTGATTTTCGTTGTGTAAATCGCTGTGACAGCGGTTACCGGTACGTTAAGTTTTTTAATTCATTTATATTTTATTTATCGGTGTATTACGTCTTCCTCGAGAATATTTCCCTTTTTCAAGAGCGGCAAACATTATGGTGGATGGAAACCGAACAGAGCCCTAGGTAAACCTCGGACAATCAGCAGGTTGCTGGCAAACCTTCCCACAGACGACCAGATAAAAAGCTATACTTGATTTCACAGCAAATGTATTGGTAGGGCGCCTGAGTCATTGTGCTGACTATAGCGCTACCTTTCTACCACGGAAGCCCCAGGTTTATCCTCAACCGTTTGTTTTATTACTTACTTTTATTATTAGACCTTATATGGCACATATAAGACCTGCTCAAATTCTATTTCTTTATTTATGATTTCATTTTTTTACATTCTTTCCATAGAATTAACGCCCAGGTAATTGACGCGCTTGTCAACTTTGGAGATTTGCCTGCCTGAAGACCGTTTTGCAAACCTCACGCAACGCTACCTATGGCAACGTATCTGTGTGGTATGCGTTGTCATGGAAGTTACTACAGGTGCAAGATGCGACTGGTTCCTAAAACGAGTCCCCACTGTTTAACGTCATGCTCTAAAATTTGTAGCTTTGAACGGATTGGTATACTGTAACTAGAACTAGCAAGGTTCTTCAGATCCGTGGAGATGAGAGACGAGTTCGAACTCTTAAGTCGTAGAAGGTAAAAAGAGTTCAACTGTGTCATGTGACATATCTAAAATGTCAGGCAATTTTGTTGATTTTAATTTACCGATCACCTGTCTTACAAATGACCTCTCCTTCACCCAGGAGCTTCTTAAATTAAGAAAACTTCCAGCTCCTCAATTTTCTCTATCGTTTGTCTAATCTAAGTAACTTTTTTGAAACTTTCCTTGGACGCCCATGTTATAGTAAATGTAATCAGAAATAGTTGCCTAGCATCTTTGACAGGTTACATGGCACAGTAGGGCTTTTCTTACCTTTAGCGATAAAAGAGTTCGATCTCGAAACGCCCCTATTCTCTTGCATGTTGTGCTCTTGATAGTATTGCTAATTATCACGGCCAAAAATTTCCTGATGCGCCAAAAATGTTATCGATGAGCCTGAAAAGAGTAAAGAAAAAAGTCAACTTGGAGCCCTTATAATCAACACGCCAGAAACCGGCCACTTTCTTAGCTTAAACTTTAGCTGCCTCAAACTAAGTGACGATGGTATGTGAAATGTGAACGTGCATTTTTCAAAAAGAAACAGAAACAGTCATTTTCTCAGCGTGTTACTGTTAAGTGGCGGCTAATCTCCAAGGTTGCAGGTTCTTCCAAACTCTTCGTCCAGTGCACGTCCGCGTAAAGGCCGGGATATAAGGGAGCTTGAGATCAGACTCAACTCAGCTTAACTGATCGTACGCAGTTCGTCAAAGTCGCTGATAACCATAGGATTGGCTTCGTATTATTAAAGTTTGGGAGTTAAGTGTTATATATGCTGTGCTTTTTCCGTGGGGGTCGCGTCAATGTTTTCCTCACGACCCGATGCAGCGGCCGGATTAAACTGGACTACATCATAATCCAACTTGTATCCAGACACTTTCTATATAAGCTATATTTGGCATCTGAAACATTAAGGGAAGCTTACCGCAGGAAGGCTAGGAATTATACCCTGGGCTACCTTGCCATAGGCCAAAGTGAAGACGTCAGAGCCGTAGAGTAGAGAACTTTATCAGCCGCTCTTAAACAACAGCATGTACAAGACGTCAGTCGGAAGAGAGAGAGAGAGAGAGAGAGAGAGAGAGAGAGAGAGAGAGAGAGCACAGCAGGCAAGTGCGCCTGAGTCATGTATACACAACACTTACAATAATATTGGCGTATACTGTTTCTCCATCGTTGTATATGTATAATTAATGTGTAAATTACAGCAGAATGTGTATTTACAAATGATGAAGCGGCAGTACAAAAAATAAACAAGCTTTCCTTTTTTTCTATTCTTTTCTTTACGGTGATTTCACAAAGAGTTGAACAAAGGCGACAAGCCAATCGAAACAGACTACAGCGGTTACCCTTTTCGTATAGCTGTATGACAGGACATGAAACTTGCCGGTGTCCGTTTCACAATCAGCAAAATCAGCATATTTCAACAACACAATCTAGAAACCTACTTTTTCCATATGCTTTTCAGACTCCCTAAGGCTATTCACGGATTTAGCAAGTTTGATTCCTTGGATTTAGGCCTAATACCTGTCATTACTCTTTCGTACCAGTTCTAAAGCACGACAGATACGGAAGCTTGGGCAGTTGCCTAGGGTCCCAGGAGATCGTATATGCAAAATAACGATGTGAAACAACAGCAGTTATACCCCAGTCTATAGGTATATATGCCATTTAATCTTGAGGTTGAATGACCATCAGCAATCAAGATCGTTCATTTCTTCTTACGTTATTACTCGTTGTGACGGCAAAAAATCCCTTTTTTCTTTGTTAAATTCAAATGTTATGTGTTTTACTTTAGAGCATGAGTTGTAAAGTACCAGTAACATCGCTTAGCGGACAAAGGGAGGCTATCCCCTTTGGGTGTCGCTTACGTATATTTTAGGCTGTGAATGTTAGACGCAAACATGGCGACTCGCTGTCACAGGCAGTGTGAAAACGGCAGCACGTAATGAAGCCCAAAAACGATATCGGTATACAGTTTACTGTTGTCTTAAAGTAATATGCAGGTGTTTTCATGTATAACTCTTTGTACAAGCCGCATATATTTTGTGTTAATGAGTGGTGTAATTTTGCGATTTAAAGTCAATAGTTTTTTGTCTACACTGCACACTCTCGCCTAGCCGAGATGTGGATTATCTAGACTTGAATGTGATGAAAATAACGTTTAATGTACACAGTGATATGCGAATGTTTGGGAGCCATTGTTTCAGTATTCTTTAATCGGCTTTACTTTATCTGTTTTGTTCTAAAATTTGTAATTTATGTAACTGGGTGATATAATTTAGACGAATAACATATCTGTATTAACGTAAATTGTACATTTGATCATTTGTGATAAACAGGGAATGTGTGAGGTAAAGCTGATATGTAAAACGTGGCTTATTTTGAATCCAGTCAGTCACGTACTGGACGTATAGCACGTAACTATGTACCGAGAAGGTTTATCAGTAAATGCCACGAAATTGGAACGTCATCTACGTACATTGAATTCTTTATTACCAAGCGTTTTAGTCGTTATGTGTGTGTTGTTATCGATCTATTTAGTATGAAATGTGGTGCTACCACTAAACCCGCGCAGCAGATAGTCGACAATCTCCGTGCATAAAATTAACCTTCGGGCTTGGTAGGGCAGGTGCTTGTAGGTCACATGATGAAGAGATTTCATGAGATTTAGTTTCAATATGGCAGCACCCTGTGAACCTGGCTAAAACATGATGAAAATCTGTCATTTAACAACGATTCAGGTACTTATTTGTGTTTTATTCAATGCTAACATAGAAGCAAGAAGCCATAGGACGCATTAGCCACAGGAATTGTTATGTTTGACACTTCGTATGTGACTGGGGAATGACTTTTCACTTGTCAGTCAAAAGTTGACCGCTTCAGTTTTCAAGACAGTAATCAGGATTCACTGACAGATTTGTCCACATCTCAGACCGTTTTGTCCACATCTCATACCGTTTTGCCCGCTGCTTGGGATATAATTTATCAATGGCTGCTTGCCAAAATTCTATATTAGGCGAACATCGGGGATTACATGTACCACGTGATTTATATAAAATGTCAGGTTATACGTGTACAAGTTGCCTGCATAAAATACGAATTAAGCACAGTAGGGATTGTTTGACTGGGGACGCGGAGTAATTCGGACTCCATTACTATATACTATACCATTGTGTAAGCCCCTGAATTGCTCTATTGAGGAACTTGCCTGTATTGCCCATTGGATTACGCGTTTGGCCTAGATACCGATATCGTTGGAAATTCTGCAAGCCTCGGAATTGCTTTATTGAGGAACTTGCCTCTATAACTTAGAGAACCAAGCGTTAGACTAAGAAGAGAGACACGCGTATGCAAGTTGACAGCTTAAAGTCCTCGTGGATTTAAATTGCATCTGACTTTTTCCGTGGGGTACACACATGATAGATACTGATTTCCGCCTGGCGTCACATTGTCTATTCTTGAAACAGAATCCAGCACCAGGACAACCTGGTGGCGCCATCCTAGAAGTTTAACGCATGTAATATCACCGATATTGGCAAAAAGTGTCATATTATTAATTATGTATCAGTTTCCATCAATGAAGTTGTGTGTTTTTAATCCAGCTGTCGCTATTTTGGCTCTGATTTTAAGTGAGGAGTTTTTAGGTGCTTGGATAAGGTCGTTGGTTAACTCAGCACACTCTATTGCCCTGTACCCTAACCTGACAGCTATCGTACAAGTGAAAAGTTCACAGTGGTAATCAACAGTGAAATAAGGAATTGTATCCCTTTTCTCCATGATAACGATACTTAATACATTATTACGAGGTTTATCGTTTAAGTACATGTAAGTCAGATAAATGGCTACACCTTTCCATGGAGCCCCCGTATGTTGTGACAAGATCTAGTCTCCGCTAAACTTCATTATGTCAGTTCAGATTGTTGCCGATTTCCGCTGTGCTAAAAGCTATGGCAGTGGGCAGATTTAATCTCAGTTGTTTATTACTTTAAGTATTAAAATTGATAGAAAAGTTGTTTTGGAGAACATAACAGTAGCAAAGTTCGAGGGTTACAGCAATGGTTACTATTTAATTTTTTGGGTTTTTTTACCTGATTGGTTTCCATTGGCCCCGCCCAGTCTCCTGCCACCATTATTTCACCTGCACCATAATAGTGAAATATTGTTGAGTATAGCTTAAAACGCCAATAAATCAAAAAAATTAAAGAAACCAATAAATAAAAATAGTCAATGATCTGACTGTTGTATTACGCCGTATAACCTAGATCTTGCGACATAGCAAGGCTGTCGGGTTAATGAGTAAGCCTTGAGAGAACAGGGTGTTCCTGAAGAAACCACCGCCCTTCACCAGGCATCTGCGTCATAGACATCTTGACTTAAGGTCATAGTTACTATAGTCTGATTTTTTTGTTAGTCGAGTACCTTTGGCCTTCGGCCATTATTACTAGTAGTATTTCTTTTTTCAGTGGTATGTAACATCCAAAATTTTGCAAACTGATATGAATCACATCTTTGTACTTGCTATAAAACTCAAGTTAAAACATATATTTGATGTGAAATGTTACATTGCCATAAGCATGTTTTCAGCACGTCACCTTAATTGCCTTGAGTGACGCCACAATTATAATCATTATTATCTAGAAATATCTGTTTTATACAACATAGTACATTAAACCCTGTCTTAAGAAAGCCAACGCTCTCTTTTGATATTACAATTGCAGCAATCCTCTGAGCGGAAACCGGCAGAGCCCGGAGACAAACCAACGACTATCCACAGGTTGTTGGCAGACCTTCCCCCGTACGATCAGAGAGGAGGCCAGCATTGACTTCATTGGTGAGACTTCACTTGGGTATAATGACCAAACACAACACATATAATATATGATACGTGACAGACAAGTAAGCCTACATGCCCTATTTTCCTTAACCCTAGCGCAGAGCGGAGCACATGTATTCAAGCTGTGACCTAACAATTGGGAGGCAGGCTGATTTTAGATAACAACATGGCATTCTGTTAATCGGCAAAATTTTAATTAAATTTGTTTACAACTTATCATCATTTCATGATATACATCTAATGATGAAAAGATTTTATCATATATATATAAATATATTATTATTATTATTATTATTATTATTATTATTATTAATACAAGGATTTGGGGGTTACATGGACACTGTATAAATTGCGCGTAACTTTCAGCGTCCTGTTGACTGTTGAACCAGACCATCTACACTGCGCTTCATCATGTGGAAACTTATGCCGATTTTCGCTGTGCTGATCGTTATGGCAACGGGTAAGTCAGACTTATTTATTTATTTTTTTCATTTTTTTTTTACTTTATTGGCGTTTTACGCCCTGCTCAGGAATATGTCACTATGACGAGTGCGATCAGCATTATGGTATGTCGAAACCGGAAAGAGCCCGGGGTGAAACCCACGTCTATCAGCCGGAGTGGTAGGATAGTTTCCAGCCTGCGACCGGCGAGGGGGCCAGCAAGAACTGAAGTTGATCTCACAGCAAACACACGGCTATGACGCCTGAGTCCTTGTACCGCGCTACAACGCTACATGTAACCTCTCGACCACGGCTACCCCATGCTTTATCGTGCTCTGTTAATTCAATTGCTTTAGACCTTGTACGATACGTACAAACGTAGTCAAATCCAGTCAGAATTGCGCCTGTGTACAAATTTATTTATCTGTAATTGTACCAGTACTTGTATATTTCCATTGAATTCACGCACAGCTATTGGACGAGCTCCTTTCATTTGGGGATTCACACTGTCAGTTACAGTGGCAAACTTGGACTCGAACCCGCGACCTCACAATTTAGCACAGGTCTTTTTTTTTCCACCTCAGTGACGTGTTGCCAAGGACTCAACCATGTACTCCTGTCACGTACCGACTGACTTTTGGTACGCGTAGCGAATAATTTTCAACGAAGAATTGCTTAATGGACAGTTTTGGATAGCCTGGGGAATATCTTTTTAATCTTACCCCGATGGCATTTGAAAGAGATCGAGAGGGTGACATTCTAGTTCAAAGTACATGTATATATGCACTGTTAAGTTGCCCTTGCTTGGCGTCGACGGCATGTCTTAAAACTTCTTGTTAGTTACATTGGTGAATCTCTTGTACATGTCATAAGCATTTCTTTCAGATCGTAAACTGTCAAATTGTCCTTCAAAGTACCCCGAATCACCCTCGTATTCAAACCTGCTGGAAGTGGTAGAGTTGAAAACTACAGACCAATTTCTATTCTACCTTCTGTAAACAAAATTATGGAGAAAATAGTAGCCAATAATAACAATCTAACCAAATAGTACGCATAACGTAATTTCAGATAATTATTATTGTCTCAGAAAGTCGGGATACACGGGAGCGTAGGAATGAAGGAATGAATTCGGCTTTACGCCACATTAGCAGTATTTCAGCCATATTGTGGCTGATCGCCATATACCTTTATGACTCAGTTTTATATACTTAAAGTTTGGAGATTAGATGTTATGCTGTGTATTTCGAGTTGAGTCGTCGACATTTCTCATACACGAGCTATCACCAAACAGTGCAACGGTCGGGTTAAGTTGCGCTATAGGTCTTAAACTCCCGTTTCTTCCTAGGTTTAAACTACAAAATACGGAGTTTTGATTTTCATTTTCAGCGACCAGGCTATAGGTCTTAAGCTTCCGTTTCTTCCTAGGTTTAAACTACAAAATACGGAGTTTTCATTTTCATTTTCAGCGACCAGGCTATAGGTCTTAAGCTTCCGTTTCTTCCTAGGTTTAAACTACAAAATACGGAGTTTTGATTTTCATTTTCAGCGACCAGGCTATAGGTCTTAAGCTTCCGTTTCTTCCTAGGTTTAAACTACAAAATACGGAGTTTTGATTTTCATTTTCAGCGACCAGGCTATAGGTCTTAAGCTTCCGTTTCTTCCTAGGTTTAAACTACAAAATACGGAGTTTTGATTTTCAATTTCAGCCACCAGCCCTCCAGTTCTAGTTTGCTCGCGCTGCTTTATGCAGTGTACATTTGAACACGAGCGTGACGACAATAATTGTGAACTGTGCAAGTGCCGTTCAGGTAAGCTCACGAAAGTATTTTCGGCTCACCAAAATGGAAAAGCTTTCCAGTTTAAGGGAGAATGGATGGATGGACTGATGAAAGCTGGGTTGGCCTGTGAACATTCTTATTCATGGCTTCAAAATGATTTGAATTAAAATAGTAAGGCGTGAATGGGAATAATGGGTGGCTGTACGTGAGTAGGAATGCCCTTCAGCTTACACCGTAGTACAGCCAATACCATTTGCTTGCTCCCTTCGTGGTGAGCTTCAGTTGGAGTGATACCTAATAATGCAAGCACACATGTGTGCAAGCCCTTCACGTAAGGTAATGAGACAGATTTTCGGTTCACAGAAAGAGTAGCTTTTCCCACTGGCAGGAGGAATGAGGAAGAAAGGAACAACGTTTAAACTTCTCGAAATGACGGAGATGGAATATTAGAAAAATTATTCATTTACTTCGACTGTCTTTTGTCTACATCGCAATACACAAAATTCTGTTCCAGCACCTAATCAAGATTTTAATGTGTGTGGGCCCCCGTGTCAGAATTTGCGTTGCAATTATGGATTCAAACGAGATGAGAACGACTGCGACGTCTGCGAATGCCGAGGCCGTAAGCCACTTACTAATTATTCTTACTTTTTATCTACATTTTATGTAGTGCTTATTGTCATATTTCAAAGAAATGATATATTTGGGGGAAATTATGGGAATTCTATATAACCATTTTTATCTGAAATGAATGCCTATATAAACAGATACACAGTTCTGTGTACTCAGTGCTAAAGAGACGTCCGCCTAAACTGTTGTGGGTTTTCTAGTCAGAAAGCCAGTCCATGGTAGAGGTATTACATAACCTATAAATTATTAAGCATATCTCCCCCTCCCCAAATTAAATCGATTCATAATTTGGCGTATCTGCATGCATACGTTACACGTGCGTTTTCATTGAGATTAACTATATACATTAAGTGCAAAGCAGTTTTGTATCCCAGGTACAAGAAAACCTACATGTTTGCGACATGTATGTGACGTCACCACACCCACTGTCCATAAGACTCACCATATTGCATGGACACAGGTGATTGCCTTTAATTCCGTTGGGATAATTTTGGCTTAGTAATTAGGATACACCAGATGATTTATGATTTAGGCCTGTGGAAAGATTGAAAAATACATCGTCTCAAAAAACCGACCTTTCTTGTTTTGCAGCTCCCGTGGGCGGATACATATACGAGGAGCCCCAGCTGCAGGTGGTGCCAGTATGAGAATAACGTGATCACACAGGCGGCCAGATCGTGATCTCCAGAAGGCCAATGTCTGTTATATCTTCTGTAAAACTTTATGGAATAAACTAATGACAGTAACAATATAGCCTTACTTGAGGTGTGTTTTTTTTTTTTGTTTTTTTTCATTTTTTCTTTCTTGGTTTTTCTTTTTTTTTTCTTTTTATTTTTTTTTTTGCACGTTCTATTAACGTATTCAAGATTATGGACGACGGAATCGGCATTGTCTCGAATAAATGACCGATTTTTCGCCAGGTACCTAACCAACCCTTTGATTTCTTCGTCTCCTTGTGGCTGACCTTCGCGGCGACTAATGGATGAGGTACACTTATGGTGATGCCTTATAACACAAGGCTTTACTAAAGGTATTAGACATGGTGTTTCAACCAGTCAGCCAGTCACATGGTGAGAACAAAAAAATGGCAAGGGAAGAAAATATAAATAAAAGTTGGGGCCCCCACATAAGTATGTATGTATTGCTATGTATTACATTTTGTTTGCCCTCAAACATCCCATATGACAGCCACAGAGGAGCGACTCCATACTTTGAGGCGGGCATTAACATAACAGATATATAAATATGCTTGTGGAAGTGTAAGAATGCTTAGCGTTTCTCGCTGTACTAAACATTTCTTTTCACTTTTATGACCACGAGAAGTCCTTATAATGCATTTTTATTCGTGTCTTCTTGTGGGAGGGCGAGACCATGCCGCCAAAGTGCTGCCGCCAATGGAACATCATGCGGAAGACACCAGACATGACACACACGGACACAAGTTGGACCAACTCTGTTGAGTGCTCTAACCCCTTAGTGCTGAGCGCCAAGCAACGGAGCAACAAGAACCAGTTTAGTATGACTCGACCTGGGATTAATCCCAGATCTCTCGACTCCGAGGCGGACACTCTAATGACATTATAAAAAGTAACTATTAAAGTCGCATACTAGACTACGCGGGGTAGACTATTTTGATTTAGGCTGACCACGCATATTTCTTATTATCAACGAGAAAGCTTACTAATATATGGAGTGTAAAGAGACACATACAGGTAATGTCTTGTTATTGGAATTTCTCAAGGTTTTCGCCTCTCATACGTCATCAACATAGGCTACCCACGCATGTTTCTCATTATCAACGAGAAAGCTTACTAATATATCGGGTGTAAAGAGACACATACTGTCAAAACAGAAAAAAATACAGTTGACGTCTTTCAAGCTCAACCGCACGGCAATTAAACACATTATGAAAGGCCTACCATAAAAAGCATCAGACAAAAACTAAGAAGAGCAGGAGCTAAAGTATGAGAAGCATTATTTCAATATTTCATTGATCTGGGGTGAAGCTAAGATCAGCTACCCAGACGTTCAGAATGTCGGCCCATTTAGCCAAAGCCTTACCTTTACAGCACATATGCAGAAATGGCAGAGACCTAACACCAATCAAATAAATAAATCGATAAATTAAAGGACGCTTTAGCTTCTAGTAAGTTTGCAGCCCCTGAAGTCTCGACCGGATCTCTGGCATGCATTCCCGCTGCACCATCCTTCTCCGTAACACCGTGCCCACCTTCGATTGTCACCTACTCTGAGGTCTGACTTATGCACGATTTTAAACATAGCTGAAGTAAATGACATCATGTACACATAAACGCGTTATTGAAGCGGTGATTGATTCAATCTGGGGGCCTCCGTGGCTCAGTCGGTTAGCGTGCTAGCGCAGTACAATGACCCAGAAGCCTCCTATCAAGTCGCTGTGAGTTCAAGTCCAACTTATGCTGGCTTCCTCTCCGGCCGTGTATAGGAAGGTCTGCCTGCCACCTGCGGATAGTCGTGGGTTTCCCCCTGGCTCTGCCTGGTTTCCTTCCACCGTAATGCTAGCCGCCGTCGTAAAAGTGAGATATTCTTGAGTACGGCGTAAAATAAATCAGTAAATTAATTAATTGACACAGCTTTAGCTTCTGGGCAGTTTGGGCCTCCTGAAACCTCTCCTAGATCTGGGGCATGCATCCCCGCTCCACCATGTTAATCCCTAACCCCTGCCCATCTTCGATTTGTCACCTACTCTGAGGTAATTATGCACGATTTTAAGTATAGATCTAGTAAAGTATAGATCTAGTAAATGAAACCATGAATTGGTTTAATCTCATTTTTTATCACGATATACAAAGAAATCGTCACGGAATCACAAAGCGGAGGAACTTCCATCCATATGTTCTTTAGCACGGCGTAAAAAACTAATGAAGTAAATAAGTAAGTAAATAAAAAGTCATTTATGATAAACTCTATCAGGGTGTGACGTAACACACGGGGGAGAAATCATGTGTTCAACTAAATTCATTTTCGTTATTAAAGCAAAACAAAAATCTGATTTGCCCTCGAGGAAGGAAGTTACTGACGCGAATCCAGTTCTCTGTAGTTCGGCCTCTGCCCTAAGCCAATATACCCTTTTGAAACTGTGCTAAAAACATTAATTCCCGAGACTGGAATATGTTTGTGGCAAATTTGAATGGGTTTTACCTTTAGGAGATTTATAGATACTATTATGTTGCGTATGTATATGTTTGCACTAACTCATCATGATTATCTCGATAATCATTCATTCATTCTCGGTTAGAATGAAGAAAACGTTGAAATAGAATGATGAAATTCTCTGGCCTTAAGAGAACACAGTCTTGTACCTTCTTTTAGATGCATTTAGGGGCTGAAGTAGCAAACTAAGAAGGCACTTTACTTATGGATGACAAACTCGTGGATTTCATTGGTGGTTTAATTCATTGATTATGTATCAGCACAATACCTTCATCCTCCACCCCAAACCGACCCTATCCCAATTCTCCTACCCCCAAACCCATCCTCCACCCCAAACCGACCCTATCCCAATTCTCCTACCCCTAAACCCATCCTCCAGCCCAAACCGACCCTATCCCAATCCTCCTCCCCAAACCCATCGTCCACCCCAAACCGACCCTATCCCAATTCTCCTACCCCTAAACCCATCCTCCACCCCAAACCGACCCTATCCCAATTCTCCTACCCCTAAACCCATCGTCCACTCCAAACCGACCCTATCCCAATTCTCCTACCCCTAAACCCATCGTCCACCCCAAACCGACCCTATCCCAATTCTCCTACCCCTAAACCCATCCTCCACCCCAAACCGACCGTATCCCAATTCTCCTACCCCCAAACCCATCGTCCACCCCAAACCGACCCTATCCCAATTCTCCTACCCCTAAACCCATTGTCCACTCCTTAAACTCCATCCTTATCCCAACTCCTCCCTGCCCCAAACCGACCTTATCCCACTCCTCCACCCCAAACCGACCCTATCCCAATTCTCCTACCCCTAAACCCATTGTCCACTCCCCAAACCGACCTATCCCAATCCTCTCCCCTAACAGTCCACTCCAAACCGACCCTATCCCAATTCTCCCACCCCCTAAACCCATTCCACTCCCAAACCGACCCCTCCCATATCCCACCTTCCTCCCTACCCCCAAACCCATCCTCCACCCCAAACCGACCCTATCCCAATTCTCCTACCCCCAAACCCATTGTCCACTCCAAACCGACATTATCCCAATTCTCCTACCCCCAAACCCATCCTCCACCCCAAACCGACCCTATCCCAATTCTCCTACCCCCAAACCCATCCTCCACCCCAAACCGACCCTATCCCAATTCTCCTACCCCTAAACCCATCCTCCACCCCAAACCGACCCTATCCCAATTCTCCTACCCCCAAACCCATTGTCCACTCCAAACCGACCCTATCCCAATTCTCCTACCCCCAAACCCATCCTCCACCCCAAACCGACCCTATCCCAATTCTCCTACCCCCAAACACATTGTCCACTCCAAACCGATCCTATCCCAATTCTCCTACCCCCAAACCCATTGTCCACTCCAAACCGACCCTATCCCAATCCTCCTACCCCTAAACCCATCCTTCACCCCAAACCGACCCTATCCCAATTCTTCTACCCCTAAACCCATCCTCCACTCCAAACCGACCCTATCCCAATTCTCCTACCCCTAAACCCATTGTCCACTCCAAACCGACCCTATCCCAATTCTCCTACCCCCAAACCCATTGTCCACTCCAAACCGACCCTATCCCAATCCTCCTACCCCCAAACCCATCCTCCACCGCAAACCGACCCTATCCCAATTCTCCTACCCCCAAACCCATCGTCCACTCCAAACCGACCCTATCCCAATTCTCCTACCCCTAAACCCATCCTCCACTCCAAACCGACCCTATCCCAATTCTCCTACCCCCAAACCCATTGTCCACTCCAAACCGATCCTATCCCAATTCTCCTACCATTTAACCCATTGTCCACTCCAAACCGACCCTATCCCAATCCTCCGACCCCTAAACCCATCCTCCACCCCAAACCGACCCTATCCCAATTCTCCTACCCCTAAACCCATCCTTCACCCAAAACCGACCCTATCCCAATTCTCCTACCCCTAAACCCATCGTCCACCACAAACAGACCCTATCCCAATTCTCCTACCGCTAAACCCATCGTCCACTCCAAACCGACCCTATCCCAATTCTCCTACCCCTAAACCCATCGTCCACTCCAAACCGACCCTATCCCAATTCTCCTACCCCTAAACCCATCCTCCACCCCAAACCGACCCTATCCCAATTCTCCTACCCCCAAACCCAATGTCCACTCCAAACCGACCCTATCCCAATTCTCCTACCCCTAAACCCATCGTCCGCTCCAAACCGACCCTATCCCAATTCTCCTACCCCTAAACCCATCGTCCACCCCAAACCGACCCTATCCCAATTCTCCTACCCCTAAACCCATCGTCCACTCCAAACCGACCCTATCCCAATTCTCCTACCCCTAACCCCATCGTCCACCCCAAACCGACCCTATCCCAATTCTCCTACCCCTAAACCCATCCTCCACCCCAAACCGACCGTATCCCAATTCTCCTACCCCCAAACCCATCGTCCACCCCAAACCGACCCTATCCCAATTCTCCTACCCCTAAACCCATTGTCCACTCCAAACCGACCTTATCCCAATCCTCCTGCCCCTAAACCCATCGTCCACTCCAAACCGACCCTATCCCAATTCTCCTACCCCTAAACCCATTGTCCACTCCAAACCGACCTTATCCCAATCCTCCTGCCCCTAAACCCATCCTCCACCCCAAACCGACCCTATCCCAATTCTCCTACCCCCTAAACCCATTGTCCACCCCAAACCGACCCTATCCCAATTCTCCTACCCCTAAACCCATCCTCCACTCCAAACCGACCCTATCCCAATTCTCCTACCCCTAAACCCATCGTCCACCCCAAACCGACCCTATCCCAATTCTCCTACCCCCAAACCCATCCTCCACTCCAAACCGACCCTATCCTAATTCTCCTACCCCTAAACCCATCCTCCACCCCAAACCGACCCTATCCCAATTCTCCTACCCCCAAACCCAATGTCCACTCCAAACCGACCCTATCCCAATTCTCCTACCCCTAAACCCATCGTCCACCCCAAACCGACCCTATCCCAATTCTCCTACCCCTAAACCCATCGTCCACCCCAAACCGACCCTATCCCAATTCTCCTACCCCTAAACCCATCGTCCACCCCAAACCGACCCTATCCCAATTCTCCTACCCCCAAACCCATCCTCCACCCCAAACCGACCCTATCCCAATTCTCCTACCCCTAAACCATCCTCCACCCCAAACCGACCCTATCCCAATTCTCCTACCATTTAACCCATCCTCCACCCCAAACCGACCCTATCCCAATTCTCCTACCCCTAAACCATCCTCCACCGCAAACCGACCCTATCCCATTTCTCCTACCCCCAAACCCATCCTCCACCCCAAACCGACCCTATCCCAATTCTCCTACCCCCAAACCCATCGTCCACTCCAAACCGACCCTATCCTAATTCTCCTACCCCTAAACCCATCCTCCACTCCAAACCGACCCTATCGCAATTCTCCTACCCCCAAACCCATTGTCCACCCCAAACCGACCCTATCCCAATTCTCCTACCCCCAAACCCATCCTCCACCCCAAACCGACCCTATCCCAATTCTCCTACCCCTAAACCCATCGTCCACCCCAAACCGACCCTATCCCAATCCTCCTACCCCCAAACCCATCCTCCACCCCAAACCGACCCTATCCCAATTCTCCTACCCCTAAACCCATCGTCCACTCCAAACCGAGGCTATCCACACTTTCCATGCCCAATGCCACCCTAACATCGTCATCCTCTTCAAACCCACGTTATCTCCTTGTTCCACCCCAAACCTGCGATATCCCCAACTTCCGTTCGAAACCCACTCTATTCCCGTCCTCTTCCCCAAACCCACGCTATCCCCAATTTCCACCTCAAATCCACGCTATCCCATCTTCCTCTACAAACCCTCGCTATTCACGTTTTCCAGCCCAAGTCCACCCTATACAATCTTCCATTTTCCACTCCTAACCTATCCTAAATCCATCCTCCACCTCAAACCAACGCTATCTCCATCTTTAACCCTGAGCACCCACAATCACCATGTTTTACCCCAAACCCTCGCTATATCCATCTTAACCCCCAAACCACTGCTACCTGTATCCTCAAATTCCACCACAAACCCACGCTGTCCCAATCCTCCACCCCCAAAATCCATTTTCCGCCCCAAATCTATGTAAATCACATTCCACCCGATCCAGAATTGTTATCGCAAGTTTGATTCCGAAACCTAACTCATCAACTTAGGCAGACATTCGCAGATATTACACCCGTTTTCGTCCCGTTTGTGTTATGCTCACAATTGTACAGATAGCAGGGCTCGTGACTTAAAACAGAAGTGAAAACCGACAAATCGGATACATCGAAAGTAAATCTACTTGTAACATCCAATCATAGCTTAGTTACAGTAACTGTGGACTGATTTCCTAACGTATTTTTTCTCATATACATTTTAAGCAGGAGACAGCATTCAAAAATTTAATAAGTTGACCAATGTCATCATAAATGACAATGGCTTTTAAACTATTACTCTTTGTGGGAAGGGGTGGATGAAATGAAAATTGCCCAAAGTGTAACGGGCTCACTTCAAATCAAACTTTATTCGACCCTATGTCGTGGCCAAGTGGTTAAGAATTTCGTTTTTCCATCACTACAATACACATTTCTTGGAATCTTCTTCCCGGCACTGCCGCTTCCCATAAAATTGTTAGCCCTCATTTAAGTGAAATATTCAGAAAATAACCGGGAAATAAAATTTAAGTGTCTCAGATTTGGTGTCAAAGCAGTTTCTTAATTCATTTCACGCAACACAGAAACTTTAACAAAAGTACATTTGCAATCATCTTACAACCTTTAATTTTAATTACTATATCAAAAATGAGAAAAGTGGCTGAACAGCTGACAACAGGCAACTGTTTGTCATACATGCATTTCTAAGTTAGAACAATAGTTCCACACTACTTATCAGTTTACTGGATTCATTTTCAATATCGTACTCGTGTTTTTTTGTATTTTTTTTTTCCTGTACAAAGGTGATTAGGTTCACCTTCGCCAAGGTAAACCACAGGCCATTGGCAAATGTCTGACGAACTTTCCCATGAGTGACGAAACAACAAGCACACCGTAACCATGGAGGACAAATGCATGGTCTTTAACGAACGTAAGATTTAATAGAGACTCACCGGGGCGCTGTCGACCGCTCAAGGTGACTAACTCGGCGTCAACGTGGATAGGTCGAGTGAGGATATCTAACAATATCCTGTCCAAGGCCCACACCTGTTAGCACAAGAATTTATAACAAGGTGTTTGTACAATGGTTTCGCTCGATGCTGGAATTCTCTCAGATCGTTGGGGAAGTGGACTACCAAGAACATGCGGGTGGTCGTGGGAAGCTCCCGGGCTCTGCCCAGTTTTCTTCAACCACAGTGCTATCTAGACACCATCGTACGAGTACAATAGTATTGAGTATGACGTAAAACAATAAATATATAAATAAGTAAATGAATAAGTAAATATACAAATGTTTAAACCTACGCACTGCAGCCACGATCAGCAGAGACAGAATCAATAGCAATATCGACATGATAACGAAATTCATCGGAATTGTACAATGGTCCTGACCGGAAAAGCTTCACAGAATATGTGGTCGGGTTACAGTGCCTGTAATTATGCATAACCAGTGTGATCCCAATAAAGTCATTCCTGATCTTATCTGAAATGATCAGTGTTATAAGACACTATAGCTTTGGCCAATTCGCACATCTGTGAAAGCGACGTATGCTATCTGGACAGTGTTGGACGGAATAACTAAATCATGAACCTTTCCCGTGGTAGATATTACTTAACTGGAAAAGGCCGAGGAATTAGAACCCCAGTGCAGCACAATGACCCAGGAGCCAATGCGTCCATCGTGAGTTCAGGTCCAGCTCTGGCTGCATGGCTTCGTTTCCGGTCGTAGCTCTGGAAAGGTCTTCCGGCAACAAGTAGAGGGTGTTGCACGGGCTTCCAACGGGTTCTGTTCGGTTTCCTCCCGCCATAAAGCTATCCATCGTCGTATAAGTAAAACATCCACCAACAAAAAAAATAATAAAAGAATTAGAAGAGATTACACGTGGAATTCCTCATTAACGTATAAAACTTCATTTGATGAATCCTTTGTAAAAAAAAAAAAGCGAAAGAGAAAAGATCAGCAAAATATCCGGCAACGAATCAAAATCAACATTCAGTGTCTTCTGCTTGACGCCAAGCAGCAGATCAGACGTTAACTACCGAATTGCCTGTAAATTAGTGAGGCGTCATGTCTGATGTCTTTAGCATGGCCTTACAGTAAGGCAGCATTCTAGCAATATCCATTTCTGTACTTGGATTGGCCTGTTGCTAGATCATACTGTCGTGATATGACCTTGAGTGATGTGTGGTAAAGAAAACGTTACATGGCCAACAGAGAAACAATCAAACGAAAGCCTAAAGCGTTGTTCTTATCGGAGCCGATCGATTTGATCGAAATTGAATTCATAGCATTTTCTGTTTAATTGGATTGTGTGTAAGAGCACCAGGAAGGCGCATATTTAACAATAATTTTTATCAAAATTGTATTTTTCATCTTCAGGATACGTAAAATGTTAATAAAGTAACAGATATAGGCGATTCGGCAGATTGCGCTTATTTTATAGAGACAAAGCAGTGTTCTGGTTTCAGCAACCACGAAGCGGAAGCTTGTGGGTTTCAGTACCGGGTTCTTTGTTGTTTTAAACCGTTCAAATGACGACAGCAGACTTCTTCTGATGAACTTTAAATGACAATAGGGGTCTGGCTGAGGTCGATCTGATTACAACAGATTGACCTCAGGGGAGCGAGGTCGCAAGAACAAACCCGTCTTTGGGCAGTTCGACTTAAATCAGTCTGGTTTTGTGCTTGCCTCGAGGCATGTATCGTGTCCTTGATTTCTTTGACAGTCTCTGATTGTCCCAAAATATGTGGTAAATAAAATGAAAGTGAAAGTGAAAATAGAATATCAGGTATCGTTGCTTACTGTTTCTTCACTGCCAGATATTACAGTTGTTCTCGTCTCGTACAAATTCCTTAAAGCAATCCCTCCTACACGGCGGAGGACACACATCGTCATCCATAGTAGGCTCTATAGCAGGAAATTCATGTATGATAAGTTATTTATTTATTTGATTGGTGTTTTACTTAAGAATATATCACTTATACGATGGCGGCCAGCATTATGGTGAGAGGAAACCCGGCAGAGCCCGGGGGAAACACACTACCATCCGCAGGTTGCTGGCATGTATGATAATTTCCCCGCGTACATATAATTCAGATAATGGAGTTGCCCTTCACCTGGAGCTCAAAGAGAGATCTAAGGTTTCAAAGCGCTTACATAACAGACTGTGTTTTCCACTGTTTTACAGGACAACAAGAGAAAGGCTTCCTAGTGAGATACAAATGAAATTATCTGCGTTCATCTGACACGGGAGGAGAAAAGCGGCAATTGGTTTAAAGGGAAAGACCTCGTAAGATTGAACTTAGGATGAGTGAAAAGGCCATTAAAAACTGTATCTGAAAATGCCTCCACTGAATTTGTTTACAATTCCTTCAGAAAAAAAAACGCAGTCAAAAGTTTTGATTGTACGGTGGGTTTTATGGACCATATTGATGATGTGGTTCTCCAGACTTTTCTATGACCTTAAAGCAGAAATTTGATGTCATATTAGTGTTTCAATACACAGGCAAACATTACAGAAGTACTGTTCACAAGGATGATATTCAGAGCTGAACATAAAGGTGTAAAAAAAAAGTTGTGTGACGTCACTGGTGAACCACATTATCAATATGGCTCATAAAACCCACCATACCGCCAAAATATTTCACTGCGTTTATTTTGGCGAAGAGAACCTAAAAAAAAACTAGTGACGGTAGTTTCAGATACAGTTTTTAATGGTGTTTTCACTCCTTCTAATTTCATTTTTACGATGTGTTTCCCTTTAATGTAAAGGAAAAGTACATCGCTACAGAGAGAATTGTTTACGCATCATACACTCACGTTAGTCATCCACTGCGCTAGTTGAGAAGCGGGTACTGGTTATATACATTTAAAAGCTTTCCACCTGAAATCAGGCGAAGAAAGAAAGGCCACAGCAAATAAGCGTAATCTTTTAGCAAAAGAAGGAGATAGGCGTCATCTCTTTTACTTAAAGGTGAATTGTTCCCTTCTATTTTTCACTTAACTTAACTGAATGACATACTTATGATTTTTTAAAAAAATGATTCAACCATAAAAAAATATGCATTTGGTGAGTATTTTACTAGTAGAGAAATATATTATTCACCAAAACTTCACAGAAGAAAATCGCACATCGCTTGTCTGATCTTAAATGGCGTGAGTATGCCAAATTTGCACGAAGTAATTACGCCATTTCCGTTTTTGAGGTGCAATGTTTCAGCTCGTATGATGGATCAAAAAACCTCTCCTCAAAACGAGGCATCGCTTACAGTGCTTATTCTGTTGGAAATGGACACATCGCACTGCAAGTGTCCATTTTCTTCGCATGCAGGGATCCGATGAGAAGGCCTGGAAATTGATCTCATCGTAATTCAGGGTGTACTTAGCACAGCTGACTGTTGCAAGAAACAACCTATGGCCATTATGACGTCGTACACTACAGGACGTCAAGGGCAGATAAGCCTGGACAGAATACCAAGTTTAATGAAACTCTGTCCTGTCGGTGTTATACAATTACTATTATAAAATATACATTTTTGTACAAATCTAGCTAGTTTTGTTCTTTAAATCTCTTCGGCTCCGTGATTCAGATACCTCAAGGAGAAAAAAATATCACAAGGGACAGTTCACCTTTAAGCTGGGAAGGTTTCTTTGAAATAAACTCTTTCCTGTTTTGGGAGCTACAAAATAAATCTTCCGATGCATAAACGCTAGATTTTTACATATAAAAGAGATGTTCCCCATTAATTTGCATCACAAGAATACGAGCACTACCCGCTTCCAGTAAACAAGAAACCTTCCCTGCTTCAGAGGCGTTGAAATACATCTTTTAATAAGCCCAGTGTTAGTTTTCATATCCCGTTGCTGACAGGGCCGTGCAATAATAAAGCGGTGGGGCATGTGCGCGTCCGGAGAACAAAAATGGACTTTATATCTCACCTGCACAAACGAAGCCCACACCACTGCTTCTCCTCCTCTGGGAGAGAAATCGTGTCTAACAACTTACCTGATCGGCAATAGGAAATGTCACAGTCGTTTCCGTCTCGCACAAAGCCGTTTGGACATGACAGACCGTAACAGTCTGGCGGACACTGGAATGAAGGACTCTTTTGAACACAATTATAATAGAACATATGTTTTTTCCGCCTGTGCTGTATGTAAGGTCATGAGAAAAACAGCCATTGTCTTGTTTTGTGGGTTTATCTTTCGCCTACTAAGAGACGCGACGAGGGTCGAGAGATCGAGTCCAGTCCTCGCTTGTTTGAGTGAGTCTGTACCGAGCTAACCCCTGGAGATACCCGGGACAATTCGAGGCTTCCTGGCAGACCTTTAACCCCACGAAGGGCCGGAGAAGAAACCAGCTTGAGTTGGATTTGAACTCAGAGCGGCTTCATTGGTGTTCGCCAGTAACTTGCAAATATATCCCGAGCAGTGCGGCACCCCCCCCCCCCCAATAAAACTCGCCGCCATTGTATCAGAAAAAAACATGACATTGTTGAGCATGCAATCAAACAAATAACCAAGTTGTTGATCCCACACCTTTCGTCCATTTCAGGAATGTCGTTTGGTGTGACAAAATCTCTGTAATTCCTGTGGCCCAAAAGCTTTCTGTCAAAATTACATTGCAATGCAGCTCTAGGCAGTTTTCTTAACACCGATTAAATTCGACATGAACAGGTCGAATGTTTCTGGCGTGCTTAAAATGGTGATTTCACGTTTCTGGCTGATACAGGTTCGGCCACAGCTATTCCAGCCTTCGGAAATTTGGCTCAGCTTTCATGGAATTTGCTTTTCATTGCAGTTAGCAAACGGCTTGGGTTTGCTAAGCGTGAACTTCGCTCTGCAAGTGCAAAATTTCTTGACCCTGATGGTGCACTAACTATTACACAAGGATGTAAGTGAGTAAACTGTATTAATACTGGAAATTTACTAAATTCTGTACTGTTTCAAACAAAATGTACCCCAACTCAGTCAAAGATACAAACAGTACAGGTATAACCTACCCGTCGCCACAGCCACGAACACAACGCAAATTAGCGCCAGACTTGACATGATGATTGCTAGTGAGGATGTATCCGTGTGTTCAGTACAGCAGAGCTACCTCACAAATGCTGGTATGCATCAGGCATCATTAAACATTGGCAAGAATAGAGATATAATTACATCTTTGGTGATTGGGCCGAAGCACCAGGTATACGAGACAAACATCTAATAACATTTATTACGTATTTATGTACAATGTTGGTTAACACTGATGGATAATTAGAATTTGTTGTACTTGCCATTTCAATTAAGAACAGTTACGTTTTTATTAACAAACTTATCAATTATGTATCGTGTTTTGTTATGTACCATGAAAACATATAATGATATCATTTATAATATCCACAGGAAAATATACAAGTACAAAAACTCTTGTAAGGTAATTCGTAGCAGAAGGTTTGTTATTCATTCATTTATTTGACTGATGTTTTATGTCGTACTCCAGAGAATTTCACTTATTCGATGGCGGCCCGCGCGGGAGAGATCACTGGGTTAACAGTAAGAGGCATGCTGGGAAGGTTCCCTGCTGGGAATTGCAGGCTTCAAATTCAGGTTTTTCTGACGTCTGTCCTATCAATGCGCCGCTGTTATGGCTCCCTTGCTATAGAGTAGTTTGCACTGTGCACACGACCCTACTGAGACAAAAATTCAAAGTATTTCAGCAGGTTGGACTAATAGGACTTCTTGGCGTAAAAGTGAGGTGCTTCGGTAGCCTGTTCTATACGTATGTAGCTTTTGAGACCTGCTGGCTTCGAAGATGGGTATTTCAGTAGGCTTTATACTATAACTGTCGTTAACGGCACCTGCTGGCTTCAAAATGTTTTCAAAGGCTATATACTGTCAGCCTTTGCTGGCTTCAGAGTAAAGGTTTTTCAGCGGGCTGTACTATAAATGTATCAATATCATGGTCTGCTACAAGGAGGAGCCATCTTTGGACTGACGAATTAGTTTCAAACCCGGAGCAAAGTGAGAGGCAGAACCTAAATTTTAAAGCAACTTACAGATGAAGAACATTTAAACATGCTGACATGGTGAAAAAATGAATTTTAAAAACCATCTATTCTCGTGGAAATGATCATACAGCTGTTGTTCTGCTGAACGTTACTATTCGGTGAAGCGCTGAGCTTGCAAATACTCATATTAGACTCCACAGCCTGTCCTGTTATACATCAGTACACGTCAGTGATACTGCTTCTCATTACTCTATCTGCACATATAGATGCATCTGTGAAAACAGCCATGGCGTCCTTACAATGGAAGTGTGGCACCTGTGTGATTGTTGGCATGCAGATGAGGCATATCGTATTGAGTGATTTATTAACCAGATTAATTATTAATTTATTAACAGGACGTTTTTCGTGGTGCCATAGGTAATCTGTAATATTTTCTTCTTCTTTTTATTAATATTATTATCCCCATCTATACTGATCAAACACTACTAAATCAATTTATGTTACAAAACGGCCCAGGAAGTTTAAAGGATGCTAATATTTTCGGGAATTTTAGTAAGTTAAGTACAGAAACGAAAGTTAGTTACCTAGCTTGCAAATGAGAACAAAACTCACCGTCATTTTTGTACTTGACTGAAGATCCATTCAGAAATTTTCCGACAAAAACTTAATATACCTCAAATAAGGAATGCGCTTTTATGATTTGGCACTGGAGTAAACAGCTCAGTAGACCGTCACTTAATTCAGTACTTTAACTCTAAGTATCGAAAATCGCTGAATTTCCAGACCATTGTCAATGGGGATTAACACTAAATCAGGAGATACATCAGCTTATATTTTGATGACACATTTCTATTGAAAAGGGTATTGCATATTTGGTTTTGAGTAAAGGGTCAAGGCGTTTAGCTGCCGATCATATGAATTGTCCTTCGTTTGTCCGGTAATCATAGCCAGTTGGATGTTCTGGTAATCATAGCCAGTAGAATGTTCTACAAGCAATGAGCAAAGTGTTGAAAAGGGAAAGCATAACATTTAGGAAATAAAAGGTTCTGTTTCACGTATCCCCGGCAGTTATAGCAGTTATAGGTTATTTTCGTATGCACATGTGCATGTACCAGCGTCAGTTAATCTATGTTCAAGAAAATCTTCCGCTAAATCCATTATTTCAGGGCAAACGCAATGCCTGTCTGTTAATCCAGCTTAGTAACGCTATCCTGGTAAAGAATTAAGATTGGTTCTTAATGAACCGATTTACGTGGCCATCGGCCTAAATCGAAATCTTTTGATTGATTAATTGATTGGTTAATTGATTTGCTGGCTAAAGCACACATATATACATACAACAACAAATCTAAAGGATCTGCGATGGCAGATCTTACTTATTGGTAAATTAATAAAGAGGTATCCCTAGGTTTGTGCTGTTTTGACGACAATGACATTGAAACAGTCAACACTATCCAATGGCAAAAACCATACACGTACAGTTCATCATTATCGTATAATGAAGAATTAAAAATACATTGATTTGTGCTACAGGGCGGCAGAAAAAATGTCCAATACAGATAGTATTTATGTCTTAATGTACGGGCTTGATCAATCATATGTAAGATTGTACGATTGAGATGTATAAATTTAAAGGACATGGCGTGGATTTTTTTTCCGCCGAGTAACTTTATTTAGCAAAATAAGATGACCACGTGAAATGTTAAAATAACATTTGTAATAAAAGCAATTGGGTGTATACGATTTTGGCATAATGTCCCGCTGAAAGAGTACAAAATCCACAAATATTCGATTTGAAGGACACAACTCATTTCAGATAAAGAAAATCACAGTATATTAAATGACAGAACATCAACTATATTTCATTGCAATCAGCACATAATTATCCTCAATGAACAAAGGTTTCTCTCTGTAGTGTACATATCACATAAATTGTTGGGCTTATTTGGAGGCACCTTTTTGTCAACCATTTTTCATTGGATAACCTTGCAAACTAAAAGCGCAGTTGACATATGAAAACTGCAGATTATGTAAGTGAGGAATTGATTATCGAGCTTTATACTTCTGTTTTGTCGCTTCGCAAATATAATTATATATTAATAATTCATCATCATATTCAACATCATATGTCATCAACATACACTTACAAATCATGTAATGTCATTTAAAAGCTTATCACTTGAGTAAATGTTACGTAGCGGTGTATATAACAGGCTAGCCTTATTCAGGGAACTCATGAGTATTGGAAAGGCGAAGTAGGCTGATCTTCAACATGTGGAAGCTGTTCTTGACTCTTGGTGCGCTTGTCGCTGTGGCAGCAGGTAGGTTAATTTTAAAACGCTCCTTGTGTGTAAGTCTTATTTGATCCAATTTAAACTCAAGTCTGATTAAAGTGCTATGTAAGGAATCACAAGAGTATCTTTTTCTTTACTTATTTGTTTATTCATTTACATGTGTCTTATTTGGTGTTTAACGAGTTTTTCGCTGATAGGATAGGGAGATAGCTAGATGCAAGAAACATACTGGTTTAGGGCCGTATTCGAACTATCATATTCGAGCTTGTGACCTCATGACCAGAGTGGTCCCTGTCGACATCATTATAAGCCTTTTACTTATAGGTCAAGTGGTTCGCACACTAGGGTAGCGCAATGTCTCAGGGGCCTCCAGTCAATGCGATCGCTGTGAGTTCAAGTCCACTTCATGTAGGCTTCCCCTCCCGTCGTACGTGGATAGGTGTGCTAATAACATGGCTTACCTCCGGCCCTGCCCAGTTTTCTCCCATCATAATGCTGACCGCCGCCCGATAGTCTTGAAAACGGTGTGAGGAACTAATGAAATAAAAAATTAAATAAAACCATTAACCCGGCATACGCGGACAAGTTTTTAGCTTACTTGAATACAGAACAGGCGATATTGGCAGCTACACGTGCTTTTTACAGAGCTTTGGTGGGTAATTTGAACACACTGATTTCACCTGTCCACAGTTAGGCGGACAGGCTATTTACAAGCTTTCAACTTGAACAAGATTTAAACTTATTTAACCTATAAAAGAAAAAAAACCATTACAGCGGTCATCATTTAGCTATTATGTTACTGTCGTTTTGAAAATTGTTTACTGTCTACGCTGTTTTGATCTCCAAACACTTGGATACCCAAAAAATGTCTTGTTTCTTGTTTAAGCGGCAAGCATTCGTTCATCATGTCCGGGTGTCTGTATGATGCTCTGTCCATATGGCAACGTGCGCGACGATGACGGTTGTGACCTTTGTGAATGCCGGTCAGGTAAGGATACAGGGAAGATTTCCCGCTCACAGACATTGAAAATGTCTTCTCGGGTAGAAGAAGGCGGATGGGTGGGTAGGTGTGTTGGGTTGGTAGCTTGGGCTGGTGAAGATGGATGTGGGATTGGACTGCGCTGTGCCCACACCTCAAATTGATTCCTTCTTCATGACAGGAGTTTCTTTAATCACCATACAGTTCGTCCGCCAGCAACATGCGGATGGTCGTGGGTTTCCTCCAGGCTCTGCCGTTTTCTCTTATCACCATAATACTGGCTGCTGACGTATAAATGAAATGTTCCTCAATACGGCGTTAAACACTAATCAAATAAGTAAATAAGTTAACCACCATACCGCTGAAAGCTGACGCATATTGCAGCTTAAAACTGCCGCCGTTTCAAAGGTGAAAAATCCACAGAAAGTTTCAAATAAATAAATCGCCAAAAAAGAGTATGTCAAATATCCTTGAGTATGGCGTAAAAACCAGTCAAATAAATAAATAAACTAAATATATTTTAAATGTTTGCTTCAGCTCCAAATCAGGATCCTCTTGTGTGCCCACACGGGCAGTGTGGAAAGACTTGTACTTATGGATTTGAGAGAAACCAGGACAATTGTGACCTCTGCGAGTGTCGGCCCGGTAAACGATTTTACTAATTTTTCTATTTTTTCAATAACTTCTTCATTGAAAATTGTATATAATACGTTTTGAGAAAAGTGTACAATGTAAAATGACCAACACCCAACTCGCTTAATGAGTGGTTAAACTTCAAACAAGCGTGTTTGAGAAATATGCACATATATTTAAGTATTAACTGTAAGTGTCTAATGTGTGTAGGCCTATACTACAATCCATAATCTCCAAGTGTTTATTATCTGATGCATAAAAGTTTTTATAAGTTAAAATGTCGAAATGCACAGTTTAGATTTTCACTACAAGCATGTATGTGCATTTATATATGTTAAATACAAATCAGCTGTCGTTAAAACCATTCAAAGTGCACACAACGGTATTGAAGTAGGTAGAGAATGAAAGTTCATAAAAATACATTTACTTTTGTGAAAAAAGGGGAAAAAATACGGTAAAATGTAGAAAACTACATGGATAGTTTACATGAGGCATTCTAAAATTGTTTTCCACAATATATGCCACAAGTTTCTGTTTAGTAAACGGCTGATTTAAAAATAACCAATCAGTAATGTAACCCACCATTATTTCAGTGATACCACTTACTCTATACACTAACTTAATAGAGTAAAATAATTAAACGAAATATTGCAGGGCCGAAGAACTGGCTTGCTCCAAAATGTCTGTTATGTGACAAAGTTTTAAACTGCGTATCAGGAACAATAACCTACTTTTGAAGGTATTTTTATTCTTTCAGCCATACTATAGCAGCACAGCCAGTATAATTTGCCAGGATTCCCAGCTAAAAGAATGCGAATTTATGAAGAGTCACGTGATCTGACAGAGGCCGGCCTCGTGACATCCAAGTGACGGAACGTGACGACTAGTGCCCATGTCGTCAGATTGCATGTGTTACCGTCAGTTCTATGGATGAATTCATTAAACCACTTACAGCTGCAATGACTCTTTTATTTGTTTATTTATTTATTTACTTGTTGTAAATTTATTTACTTGCTTGTTTGTTTGTCATTCAACGCCATATACGGAAGATCGTTTTTATCTATACGACCGTGGTCAGTTTGTGGGCGGAGCAAACCGGAATGCCCTAGGGAAAAACCCACGACCATCCTCAGGTTGCTGGCGGACCTACCAGCATATGACCGGAGAGGAAGCCAGCATGACATGGGCTTGAGCTCACAGCGATCGCACTGGTGAGAGGAACCTGGGTCATCACCTTGCACTATAGCTTGCTAATCCCCTAGCCCAAGAAGGCGCCCAAATCACCCGTAAAATTTTCTAACAAGGTCTGACTTCGTAACGGATGAAGACTATCCGTGATCAGAGGACGACTCCACAAAGTAATTTTGTACTTGAGTCAAACTTTTAAATCTTAACTAAAATGACACATTTTTGAAATTTAAAGCCAAAAGCATAAATGATGCACATATATACTGCCGAAACACAAGTTACACAAATCTCACATTCAATAAATATGAAATAAGTCATACAAATGAGTTTAAGGACCTAGATTTTAATCAAAAATTGCTTTGGTGGAATCATCCACTATAATGGTCCTTACATAGTCTGAGCAGTTTCGTCTCCAAACTCGCAGGGAATAACAACTGGAAGTTTGTTCGCCGTTGCTTGGTGTCGGTGTTCAGGGATCAAAGAGGATGACAACAGATTAAAACGGAAGTGAATACCGTTTCTAACATATTCGGATTTTTTTGCTCATAACGGGTAGCATACGCCCCCTTCCCCCTCCTGGGGACAAGATTTATTAATTTATTTATTTCATTGGTGTTTTACGCCCTACTCAAGAATGTTTCACTTTCACCAGCATTATGGTGGAAGGAAATCGGGCAGAGCCCCGGCGGTACAAGATTGAAGATGTCTGCTTAAACTTAACCAAATGACATTATATATTCCCGCATCCAGGAATGGCAGAGAATTTTATAAAATTTTATCCTACGCTACACATACTCTGTACTGCGCATGAGTATATGTAGGGTGGGATAAAATTTTCGCGGAACGTCGCCTACAAGAAACGTTTGAATTCAAGACATGGCGACGTTGGCTCGAAAAGCCCGGTTCAAAAGTTTAAGAGACTGGATTAATGTCGAAAGGTGGTTTACCAGGGCCTGCTTTGCTATTTCTGCAAACCGATTGATTCAATGAATCTACTCATAACAAATTTGAGGTAGGGTTATTTGTTATTTGTGGTGAAATTTTCACCGTGCACTTCTATGGGACCGTTCCTGGCGCTGCAGTAACGTGCGTAGGCGACCGGCCAGCTGTGCTAGGTTCTTGCGCGTTGCCTTCTCGATACACATATCCGGCATGTAGCCATAGTTCATACCCACAGGATCCAGAAAACGACAAAGGTGGTGGTCTTACCTTTGTCCTTTGCCCTGCAGTCAGCCTCCAAACCCGATGTCATCGATTCCGGACCGATGCAATGGCCCTCACACTCTCAACGGCACAGTTATCGTGTATTATAGCGAGATGGCCATCGCTGAGTCACGTCTGCTTCCTAAACCAGCGACATTACTGAGTCGTAGAGAATTTGACTCAACAATTGTATCTAACTATGCTTAAAGTAGAGGCCGTACGATCATCTTGTTGAATAAGAATAAGTCACGGTGGAACCAAAGCGCAAATGAGGTATATATTTGGATTAGCGGTTCATAATTTGGATACTGATTTAATTTTTGCCATCACTGAAAGCTGTTGCCTGCTTCTTGACCCAAAAGCCATACTACTTTCTTACTGTACAGGTTCGTAGTTCTTTGATGGTTTGTGTTAACTGTTTTTTGTCGTTTTTTTGTGTTTTGGGGGGAGGGGGTTGGTATGTATTTTTTTTATTTTGGCGAGCTTTTGGCCGTTCCTTTCTATTTACTTATTTATTTGATTAGTATTTTACGCCGTACTCAAGAATATTTCACTTATACGACTCTTAACACCATTATGGTGAGAGGAAACGACCATCCGCAGACCTTCCGACGTACGGCCGGAGAAGACGCCAGCATGAGCTGGACTTGAATTCACACCGACAGCACTGGTAGGAGGCTTCTGGGTCATTGCGCTGCGCTATCGCGCTAACCAACTGAGCCACGGAGCCCCCCCCCCCCCGTTCCTCTAATATGGTCTTCCAACACAGTTTTCTGACTGTGAATGTGAACCCTACTATTTTTTGAGGAGATTGAAGGCCAAAAATCGTTCAGACACAGAAAAGGCCACTGAACTCTATATTTCGGGGACTGCCTGATCCACGCAATTTTTCTTTAGTGTTTTAGAACTTTCGTGAGAGCATTAAGCGCTTCTTGGATTGACTGCATTTCGCCTCTTATCTCGCGTTCTCATCAGGATGATGGTGGATTTATTGCACGGCTCACCTTTCGTCGATGTCGCTCGAGCTGAATTGCTATCCAACTTGGCTTCCAGGAGGGCTTTTCAAAGGTTTTTGTTTTTCAACCATCTTTGATAAACTGCTTGATAAGCCGTCGTGCTGGCAATTATAAATCGAAAAGTTTTTTTTTAAAAAATCTTAACAAACTTGCCTGGCACTAATAAGCCACCGTAGCCCGGGTTAAACCCCGGATATTTGGCAAGCTATGCACAAACTTTCTCACTAATGAAGTACAGATGCGAAGATCATTTTGCAAGATGACAAGTGGCCTTCGCGTAGCATTACTCTGGGCCAACTGACACAATAGCGGCGTCGACCTTTTATTACCGTCAAGACCCCACAAGCAGTGAGAGCAAAAGAATTCCTGAATTTCCTGACCAAGACCGGGACTGAACCCATACTGCGTGGATTTGTTCTGAAGTACAAATGTGGTTGAGATCGTTGTCGACGATTGTGTGCATATCAATAAAGCTTCATCTCTTCATGTACCTTAAATACTTATCCGGGTGTGTAATAATAATACATCTGGAAATTCTTCTGGAAGCGCGAAAGCGAAACTTAATGAATGAATAAGTAATTGTTGCCTGCATCAACAACACAGAAAGTTATGTATGTACTTTGACATTTCAATATATACAGTAAACAAGTGTTTGTAGTTGCGATGGATTTAATCTCTTCAAGTGTACATAACACTTTGCCGCTTTTCATATAATTGTCCCGACATAACAGGGCTGACATGTATCAAAATTGTCCGTCTTGCACGTCCATGGATGTCACGCGGTCTCCCACTATGACCACGTGACTCTTATACCTTAATGCTGTTGGATGGGCAAGTTCCGGGGAGCTGAAGGACAAATACAGATCATTGACTCTGACATGTGTTTCGATATTTTCACATAATAAATGATAAATCATATTTCTGACGCATTTGAACTACTCGCAGGCAGAATAATTTAAGAAAGAAATGACGTGTAGGCTACATTGTTTTAACAGACTGGCGCATAAATCACACACATACCCCCCCACCCCCCAAAAGACAACAAAGAGATATTTCAAATAGTTTGGCCAAATAGAGGCCTAAGGGAAAACTTTGACCATGTAGTCATGCCATATACATCATGCCAGCAAATGGCTATGAAAATAATTGTCAACACCAATTTACAGATCTTTTCTCGCGCTTCACAGGCCCCAGCTTTCCTCCTGTAACAGACAAAATACACAGTATAAGGCAACACCAAGACAAATGTAGTCTGAATGACTTACGATATCGGCACTGGCAGATGTCACAGTTGTTCTCGTCTCGCACGAATCCAAAAGGGCAATACATCGCACATTGGGGAGGACACACATTGGGGTCTTTATTAGGCGCTTGAAGAGAAATTGAACAGACTGGAATTTTAAACTTCATGCGTCTGAAGCAGAAAATGAGTATTAAAAATTCGTTTAAAAACAAAAAGATAGCAGGATAACAGACAACAGTAAAGAGAGTAAAGCCAGAGCAGCGGCGACGGTGTGACAGTTGGTAAGTGGTCACACGTAACTGGCGAAAAAGATCCCCTTGTCATTTTACTTTAGTTATGGTTTTATTCTTTTCTAACTGAACCAAAAAAAACAGTAGTAGCAATTCACACGCCCCTTAGCAAAGTGGCTTAAGCAGAATTAGGTACAAACATGCAATATTGTTAATAGCCATTAAATAAACGTCATTAATCTAGAATTACACAAAATTCTGTGTTGTCATCACATTTTTTAAAACCAATTCATGATCAACTTCCAAAACAACGCTCAGCATATAGAGTTAATCAACTGAGAACGTATATGAAATAAAAAGTCAGGATGGATTTGATCAGTTTACCTGACAAAGGTCAATGGTTTGTTCCATGCAAACACTGAAGTTTTCTGCACTGCGACTGCGGGTGTATAGCTGAAAAATGCCTGGGTGCGTACATGCTATGTCCCAACTAAATAAACAATAAACTTTGCCATTCCTGTACAACTAGGTAAGGATATGAGCGTTTCAGGTTCTGGTTGAGAACAGATTTTACTTAGTTTTTCTTCCATGCCGAAAAAACGCGTGGCCTGCTAGACAGACACATCACTGATGTTGGACCAACCAAGAGTTTATAGTTGGGACACTGAACAGCCCACAAACTATTCTGTACTCGCCCTATATTTATTTATTTATTTGTTTATTAGTTTTATTTATTTCATTGGTGTATTACGTGGTGTTCTGGAATACCACACTTTTAACACGGCGGCCAGCATTATGGCTTGAAACCGCGCAGAGCCGGGCAGGAAACACGCCACCATTTGCAACTGGCTGGCAGACCTTCCCACGTATACACACCCTGTCACTCGCCATCCCCGAATTTCCTCTGGAATTCTCACTGGGAGGCATTCCCACCGGGAACTGTTCCCTTTACTGCAAATAACAATGCTTCAACATCAACTTACGTGTACGGCACACACATATGTCACATCCGTATTCGTTGCGTTCACTGTCATATTCACAAAACTTCAGACAGATCGGGGGACACCGGAATAATGGCGGGCCTGCCCCTTGAAACAAAACAAGCCAGTCCATATAAACAGGATACACTGAAAATAAATCTAGTGATAAATTCTCAGCTGAGTTACCGTATATTTAGCCGTTATAACCACATGATTGGCCGTTTAAAACCGTCCAGCTTGTTTGAGTGGCATTGAGAAGTTGGGGTGGAAGTACACAAGACAAGTCTTTCTTATGGGTTAGAATTATCAAGTGATGGCTTGATACCGATGTTAGTATCTACATCGAAAACGTCGTGTTAATAAGCCAAGAAGCTGTATGTCCATAAGAAAGGCTTGTCTTGTGTACATTAATATAATCATTGTGGTCGTCATTACCGTGATCGTGGTCACGATTATTGTATATGTGGCCGTCATTACCATATATGTGGCAGTTACTACCGTAAGTATGGTTGTAGTTAGCAAAAGTGTCGTCATCATTACAGTAGGCCCTATATGTGGCCTCCATTATACAGTATTCTGATCTCTTTTCCTTAATTCTGGTCATAATTAGCGTAGGCCAACCGTGGCCCTCCGTATGTATGGCATGTATGGCCGTCGATGCCGTAGTTACCAAAACTCCTACGTCTATTTTCTGCTTATTTCACAGAAGATGAAAGGCTCCAATATTTTTTACAGCTCATGCACTCTGACCCAAGTAAACGGATCTGAAATAGTCACAAATTTTACTGAGGACTTTTTTTCTTTGATATTTCGATATTGCTAACTGTCAACTACGTCCACCACACAATGTGAGCGGGGAAATCTAGAAATAAATAAAAAATTAAATGTAACATTTGTATTCATAACGAATACAATGGAGTGAACTTACCCGCGGCTTTTGTGATCAGGACAACAAATATCAATAACACTCTCGACATGACGACGAAATTCTATGGGGATAATATTGTCTGAGACTAAATAAAAACATATGTATGAGAGTCATTTATATAGTATTGTTATTTCCTCACCCAAAAATCTTTGAAGCTTATCGTATTATAATGAGTCGAAGTTCAGTGTCAGCCTTTTGTGTACATTTTCGATACGAGACGAGGAATTAGTATGCACAAGTCAAAATGACCTTGAACTTGAGCTACAAAATAAGTATACGCGTGCGATAAAACTTGTAATTACGTGTGGCCTCTGTTATATGTAATCCCGATGAACTCACTCAGATTGTGTAACATTTCATTTCACAGAATGTTAATCTGATATCAGTTCTACCCTTTGTAACTAACATTTTCATATTTGCCCGCTTTGAGAAGAGCTGCACAAAGGACACGTGGACTATGAAGTCCAGAGGAAACCAGGAGTCTAGCTCCAGAATGTTTTATTTCTGTGTACTTTACCAGGGCACAAATTCTGAAATCTTTGTATAGGGATGAAATAAACGCAGCGGAAACCCACAATGTCGTTTCGGACTACATTACACCTACGCGTGCGGTCATGGTTCCGGATGAACAAAACTGGATTAAGCAGTATTTATTCTCTTCTAGTCACAAGTATTTTGTTCTGTATTCACCGTTATGAATAAAAAAAAACATTTAGTTTCCATCACTTTCGCTTCGCTTATTATAGGAGCGTGTCTGTAGTCACGGCTCTATTTCAACTGCGTCAATGCCAGAGGAATCCAAGCAGCCGTCGCTCTTCAGAGCACGGTCTCCTTTTGACGGGGCTATTAGCCTATAAAATTGCATGCATATAATTAAAACCATTATATTTATTATTATTAAGCATGCGCATTCAATCGATTTTAATATTGACCGCTGATTCTGGGCTGTAGTAGTACAACCAAGATTCAACATCTAACTTCAAGTACTTTGGTTCACAAATAAGACTAAAGCTTTTGCCTTTATAACCCAAAATAGTTTTGTGAAACTTTATCCGTTACAGCCTTCTGCAGTTGCGTGTTCGAATCCAGTTGATTTCACAGCCGCCTCGCGTCAGGGAACTGTATTAAACAGTAACTAGTGTGTTGGTTTAGCTAACGTCAGACTCAAAATTTTGTCCCTTATACTGTAGTCTGTTTAATATTCGTGAGAAGCTGGATTGACCTTGTAACATTTGGAAAGCGCAGTCAGTCGTATATTAGCTAAGAGGGCACATTACATAAAGACCCATGGTAGCTCAAAAACTTGCATTTTTAAACAAGTTCTGATTGCAAAGTCTGAACGAAGCTTTGAAGTTCCTTCATAAACTAAATCAGTCACGTTGAAATAAAAAAAAAATTCACAGAATATGTAGCTTGTTAAGACGGTGGGCCATGTTCGACGTTGTAACACCGCCAGAACAACAACATTTGCACCCACCTACCAAGCAATGCAGGTTTGAAAAAAATGACCACCAATTCTGACTCTTAACGTGCTTGTCAACCTGCTGAGCTCTCTTTTACGCCTCTTTTTGGTCGATACTGTTACGAGCGAGCCGTAAATCCTCGGACCAGTGTCATCAGCCACGTTTGTTTACATATGGAGTTCACCGATCGAGCTCCAGTTCCACTGAAATGACAGCTCCTCATTTAAACTGGTTTGAAAAAGGTATTAGGATCTACATCAGCCGATGAGTTTATTGTCCATAAGTAGTGTGCTTTCTTATCTTGTTACTCCAGCCCCTAAATGACGCTGACAGAAGACATATGACAGATATCAGAGCATGCAAGTTCCCCATACAACCCGCATAGAAAAAAGAGACCATGATTAAATTTGTCAATATAAAATATGAAAGGTCGAGACAAATTAGAGCCTTAATAAAAAAAATATGAAATTTCAAGTGGTTATCTGCATGTGGACATTTGCTCTGTTTCTCGATAACTAGAATTGAGGTTGTGATGACCTTTAAATGGGTCTGATTGTTTGGTATCGGCTTAATTATTCGCAGTTTTGGCAAAGTACATCTTATTTTATGCCGGATACTTCTATTTACCCAAATACCCATATTTTGACTGCGCACAATCTATAGTGTGTTTAGGCTCAATCATTTAAATTGGATTCTAGATATAATAAAATGGAGACTTTAACTCCAAACACCGTCGCTGGTCAATTGCTCGTGCTGGGTGCCTGGCGTACGCGGTTTAGCTGTGTCAGTATGTAATACTTCATGTAGAGATCTAACTTCCTTTGTTAACCGGACAGCGGCAGTTACGCAGTACCCTGAAAACACTTTTCTCTCAAATCGGTTATTTGCCGGCGGATGGATTGCTGCTTCGTTGATCTAACGGATTAATTTGTTCCTGATTACCTATTATTTGGTTATCAAAAACGGAATTATCACAAACGGATTAATCTGTTAGGTTAACGGAAAAGCAGTCCGTCATCTCTCAAATATCAGCTGAAAGGGAAGATTTTTTAGAGTAGTTACACAGTTATGAGAATATGACTTTTGGATACAAGCCATGTTCTGACTGGAATTGTATGGAACATGCATGCAGATACATAGAACAAAAGCGAATACCAAGGAAGTATTGGGAAATCTGTAGTAAAACAGAATATGCTTCGAAGACTTAAAAACCACCATGGCACATTTAGATTTTTTTTAGTTCCGAGGCAACGAATACAGAGGGTTGGCTACTACCCCTTGTTTTGTTATTGCACAGACAGCAAGGGAGAGCTGGCAGGATGCTAGAGTGTGCATATCTTAGCCACACAAACGGCACATCGTATACATACGAATAGGGGAGCGGCTTGTCATTTCACCGCTTGAGAGCGAAGGGACCGATGCATGTCAATCAGCCACCATCGAATCGGTAAAATGTCCTCCTCTTCTGACAGTTATACGAGCTTACGGCGATGAAACATATGTTTCTTAGAGAACTTCTAACCAGTTATCGGGTGGTGTTTTTGCAAACCTTGAAACCTTACCCTTTTCATTGCAATTTACGTTATTCATCCCCTGTCTTCTCCTTTAAGATAACACCATGAAAGCTTTGTAAATAACCGACCTTCAGGGCTCTGCCCAAGCTGTTGGGCCGACGCCGACTAAATTTGTCTACCCCTTAAGTAAGTGACTACTGGTTGACTGTCTCATACTGACACATGCACAAAGTATTTCCCAGTCTAAAAACTGTAAAATAAAAAATAGCTGCAATTTGTCCAGGGACTCAATTAAGGTTCAAGAGAGGAATAAGGTAACTCTGGAATGTTCAATGTTCATGATTTTGCAGGCATAAGCCGCATCACCCTACCCCACCCTCAACCCCAACCCTCCACAGAACATGTACAGCTTTCTCCATAGGTCTAGAGGTTAATTCTAGAGGTTTGTACCCTCTGCCACAATCACCCTTCTACAGGATATACATATCTCCCTTTTATCGTACCTGTATGGCTATGCTAATTTAAGATAATACATTATTAGGCTATTCTACTTAATTCTGCTTAGGTTAATCTCCTATGGAGTTTTTATGATAAACACTCAATTAGAAAGTTTATCGCCCAAGTACGCCTTATAAATGGCTAGCATTGGAGGCTGGCGCTTTTCATTGTGGGACGAGCCAAACGCCACTGAACTTCAACATGTTGAGGCTGTTGCTGATCTGCGTTGTGCTGATCGCTGTAACAGGGGGTAAGTCACTTCTAAATCATTTCTTCTCTGTTTTTGTGGCATTATCAGCATTGTCATTAACATCGGTACCTCTAAATGGCCTGAAGGTATGACCTAAATGCCAGTTTCATTGTCATGTACATTAATCAGTAGAAGGTACCTGGTTGGGCCGTCCCGGACGCCCAGGTTTTCCTTAGTTTGTGATATGTAGGCCGTGAACGATCAATCAAATGGCGTAAATTGGAAAAAGAAATTTCGTTTACATTCTGTTTAATCAAAAACCGTTATTAATTCTTATTTCTGTAATGTGCAATTCTATATTTGCCAAATCAATAAATCTACGCTGTGCAACATACTTTGCAAAATCTATGCGTAATGGATGGGTTACCGTACAAAATCAATGCATTTCGGTCGACTACAATGCAGACTCTGTACCCTTCCGCCACGTTAGTGTACAAAATGTACACACTTTGGTTAGCTTGGGTCTGACTGACTGGAACAAATCAAGCGTAACTTGCCAGGTATTGAGGCTTTAATTACGCGAACTCATTTGGGCAGTATAAATATATGTATGTTAATTTTAAATGTCCAAATACTCTCTCTTTGCCTTTTTCCCCTGTTTTAGCCGTGAGCCCTCCAGGGCCGCATTTCTGTGGGCCGATCTGTGCGATGAATTGTGACTATGGCTTTGAGCGCGACTCACACGGATGTGACATGTGCGTGTGCCGGCCACGTAAGTTTTATAACATAGCAAAGAAGCAGTTTCTGTTCCACCCATGGGAACATTTCTCAGTGTGATGAGGAACCGGTGGTAGTTGTGTAGAGGTTGTGGGGGCTTATGGGTTTGAAAGACTTGGGCGTCGGTTGGGGTTGCTTATCTTGTAACCCAGATACTGGTCCCACCGATATCTGTCAGGAGGACGTCACGTCCGTCTTAGGCCAAGAATGCTGTAAAGTAAGAGGCGCGCATGCGTTGGAATAGCAAATTTACCATTTACTGGACATGGAAATATTTCGATTTGAGAAATGGAAAGCCTCTCTTCTAACCCACTGAGAATGATGTAAAAATTGTAATACATAATGCATGGAAGGGACAAAATCTACCAAAATGAGTAGATACACGGCAGCTCGTCCGCATGATCCCGTTCTGTGCACGTTAGCCCAAGATTTGGCACTGGAGATATCTTACTGGCTCTGACGTTTGACTCCGAGTCAGAGCCGAGCAAGAAGTTCTAGACTGAAATCAAAGTTTTCTACTCAAAAACTAAGCAGTTAAGAGTTATGCTGTAATCGTTTAACATGGCGTGACACAGCAATTTATTCTTTTATTTGATTGGTGCCTAAGGGATACATGGCAGTGAACGCTAAACCAATGATTATGATTTTAAGGGGGAAAAAAATTAAAAAATTAACTCTTGGTGCATGTTTTATCTCTTGATAACCATTCTATTTTATACATATTTCCCGTTAATGGTCGAATATTTTCAATAATAGCGTTATCGATGATTTTAGTGAAAACGCGGGGCCAGCTAAGCACCCATCCCATCCCAGAAGTTATTTCATAGCTATTTTGCCACACTAACTTCTACTTTTAGCACCTAATCGAGACCCCCAAATTTGCCCGCCTCAGTGTCGGATGCTTTGCCCATGGGGATTTGTACGGGACGAAAACAACTGTGACATCTGCCGCTGTCGAAGACGTAAGTAACTTCACTCATATTGTGATATCAATTGCGTCATGAGATGGAAACATTTTGACCGACACCAGAAACCACAGGGGCACGTAAAGTCACTTATGACTTATGTCTGTTTAATTCGAAACCTAAATATACATGTATACCACGTAAGTAAGGTCCCCTTGCAGTCGGTGGTTCAAATGTTGATACTCAACGTCGTTATCTAAATATAACACTTCTTCAGTGTTCTTATTTTTAAGCTGTGGCTAAAATTACTTATTTATTTATTTGATTTGTGTTTTACGCCGTACTCAAGAATATTTCACTTCTTCGACGTCGGCCAGCATTATGGTGGCAGGAAACCGGGCAGAGCCAGGCGGAAACCCACTACCATCCGTAGTTGCTGCCAGACCTACCCACGTACGGCCGGAGAGGAAGCCAGCATGAGCTGGACTTGAACTCACAGCGACCACATTGATAGGAGGTTTGATACGGTTACTGCGCTGCGCTAGCGCGCTAACAGACTGAACTACGGAGACCCCCGGTTAAAATTAGGAAGGGTCTAAATCACATTTCACATTTGGCTTCAGTGGAAAGTGGTTTTGTGTAACCGGCTGCTTGAAGTATTTGGCTCCACCGCAAAATCTTTCAGTAAATTGCGTCTCCTTGCCGACTGCGTCATCAGATTCCTGCTGAAGCTTACAATATCTCATATATATAAGGATGCTAGAAGCCCTCGAGGGAGAAACTTTGACAATATTGAAAACTGACATAAAAATAGCATTTTGAACAATATCTGTTAATTAAATCTTTGTCTTTTTTTTTTAATACGAAAGTTAGATAAATTCAGAAAGCATGTTTGAAGTTAGCAAATTTATAGGTTTTAGAAAATATGTACATTTGGGTATATACGATGAATATTTTGAACTACACAAAGGAAAGCGCGGGATTTTGCTTAAAATGGGTTTAAGTTTCCGCATAGAAATAATGACAACTAACGCTCCATCAACAATACCTGAGAAAATGTATTTCTTTGTTTGTTTTGCTGAGACGTCAACCGCGAAAAATGTGGACTATGTTTCCTTAAAAACCAAAAAAAAAATGCAGATGAAAAATTTCAACGGGCGAAATGCTGAAAATGTAACACAAATGTCGGCATCGTTAAAATGTTCTGCCGTGTAATGACTGCTTGCAGTATGTGACATTATGTTAGCCTAGATGCCGGACGCTGCACCAAGTCGTGTTAAACCGATAAGATCATGTTAGATTATTGCATTTTCTAAGCACTTTGTAGTCATGTTACATTTCTCACACAGTAGAAGGTGATTTGGTTGTAACCTTATCCATGTTTATCCTCCTCTACCTCATCAAGTTTTATGACAGTGCCCGGGTTATTTTTAGAATTGCTACTCAGTGCTCCAATTAGCCGAACAGTTTCAGACAGTATACTATTATATGATCAGGTAATTAAATATTTCGGGGGTTATTTTCAGCCTCTCAGCTTTGAAGTTCGAGAGTCCCGTTATTATAAAGAGGGCGAGCTCACGGAGTCAACAAACAGATCGCTGTGACCTTCAGACTTTGTTTCATGTCATGTGATAACGAATCTTGACAGAGAGATTAAACCAAATCACAACTAACAAATAACTTGTTTATTATATGCCAAAGTGCATGTAGATGATTGCTTTGTAACGACTGTGTTAACGGTCTTGGCGGATCTTTCTTCTGACACAGTCGGTATTTATTAGATTATGGTGGGAGGAAACCGGGCAGAGCCCAGGGGACATCCAAGTTTGAGTATCGAGCTCCAGCTATTTAGATATTGAAGAAAGACTGGAGAATTTGGCTTCAGCTCAAAACGACTTTGTGAAACATGAGTTTGGCTCATGACCCAGGCGGTTGCGTGTTCGAATCCAACTGATTTGGCCGTGGTCTCAGTATAAGGTTTTCATGAGTGCGCTGGAATAGTGTGGTGATTTCTCTATCGCCATGTTCAAGAATTTGAACCTTATACTAAGGCAAGTGGTTTTGCAGTACGAGGAAACTGGAGTGACCAAGATAACAAACTGCTTATCATTTGCATGTCACTGCCGAACATTGTTCCTGTATGTAACGTACAGACAGGCATGACTTATTGATGAAAGACAAGTAATCCTCAACAAACGCTGCAGGCCGCTAACAGCCCTACGACGCGACTACATATTCCCAGGCCAGCGCGAATGAAAATGATTTTCCCCCGATAAAGCCTATGTATTAATATGAAGTATGAAGCGTCAAGAAAGCCTTAACGAGTCACATTCAAGGCTAAAAGGACCCATGGTTGTCGACAAACAGGCCAACGGTTGCAATGGTTCTTAGCTGATTCTGATGGTTTCACATCGACATAATTGTTTGTATTCAGCACAGGCTATAGAGGTTATTTTATTGTGTATACATCGGTTAACTCATACATGCATAGAGACATATGTAATAACGAGAATGGTATATGTAAGGTTACAATTATCGGTGAGGAAAAATGGCAAACAAAAGACAGCGATAGGCCTTACACAAGATCGAGCAAAGAAACACTAAGTCGCTTGAATAAGTTCAATACATATATTTGAACAAAACAGACGAATAGTACAACTGACAACTGTCAGTAGAATACGGATAATTACAAAAATATACAAAAGTTTCTTACTGGTGACAGCGTCCAAGTCCGGATGGAATATTCCGGCTTCCAAAGGCACGTCAGTCCACGTAAGTACAGAAAGAGTTCTTTGGAATTTTCAAATCGAAGGATGACAATCCTGTGAGTGACAAACAACAGTGGGCAAGGTACGCCGACGGTGGTATATATCCACCTCCCGGACAAAGTACAACTCTACTCGGACTGGTTGACAATAACGTGCGTGATGCCGATGAATGTTTCATTCCTCGGAAATATACACAAAGATATTTTCAGGATAAACTGGGATGAAATAAACATAATCGCACAAAGAGACAATGAGGGATACAAGCTCCAAAAGAAAGTCTCGAACTAAACAGCAAGTGACGAAACACAAGTTCACAAAATGTTACGTACAGAAAAATGGAGTACAAATTGACGTATGTCGAATGGCACGAAAGCCGATATCTCCTAATCCCATAAAATCCTGACGAGAGTAAATGTGTTCTCAAGTGGACATAAGTAAAACGACTGCGAGCTTAACAATACCGTCGCTCATATTTACGGACTACCGTGAAGAAAATTCTTGATGGTTTTTTCGTATACATGTTAACAATATTTTTCTGTCTTTACAGAATGTACGCTTTATGTACAATGACATGAAACTGATAAACCTCGAGAACACGCGACTGAGTTCCAGTGAAAATGTAGGTCAAACACTGACCCGGTTACCGCATAAATAAATAAATAAATAAATATATATATGCACTGGTTGGTCACAATATCTCCTTCGCTCTGGTATTTCATTGGTGGAAACATATTGCACAACTTGAACTGAGCTCGAATTAGCCAACGAAGATGCCATTGTCAATCCTGAAGACATGAAAGATTGATCTCTAATAAAGCACTGTGAGTTGATTTATTTGCTTGTAGTCTCTGTCGTCCTTCCATACACCTATCCAACCCCGACTGCCCCAATCAACTTTCAGTAGGGCATAAATGAAAGAAATAAATACAGAAACGAATTCCAAACAGATATGATCTAGATATGCGTTTATATATCTGGAGATTAACCACGATGGTGCTCGAAATCCCACACAACTCGTGCATTATATGTCTATAACGGGACATAAAGGTGCTTTACAAATAACAAATTACAAATTGACATTGACACGTACTTCACAGATTCGCTGCATTTAAAGAAATGGTCGCAGGCCGCTTGTCTGTAAATGCAGTACGTGCAATGGACCCAGGCGGCCCTCGCCAATGCCGTCGCTCTGGTATCAAAAACAGCTCACGCTGGTTTCCTCTCACACCGTTAATGGAAAGGTCAGCCAGTATCCTGCGGATAGTCAGAAAATTCCCCGGGCTCTGCCTGCTTTCCTCTCACCAAAATACTGGCTGTCGTCGTGCACGTCAAACATTCTGAGAATGTTTCTGAGAACAGTCTACAACGCATATGAAATCAACAATTAAATCTGTTGATGGAGAATGTACAAACTGTTTCCTAGTATAAGCACTGTACGATAGACATTCCATAAAATGGAAATGGTACTGAGCCTCAAGGTTCGATGCTCAATGAAGTAAGACTCTAATAGTCTCTTAATTATACAGGGTTGTAAAATTTTAAACACTATCACGCGTACAAATGTTACAGTACCTCCAACCCCGCCACACCTCATGCCTCCCCCCCCCACTCCACTCTTAACAGAACATATCGATGTTTTCCAATGTCCACGGATTAATTCAATAAGCCATACAAATATGCCCCTCCACGAACACCCTTCCATACAAAATATATATCTCTCTTTTAGGGGCTCTGTTCTGGTCAACCTGCATATCAGCAAGTGTTCTTTTCAACTGGCCGTACTGTTTCAGATAACACACTACTATACTGCTTAATGACAGGATAGTAAATATTATGGACTTGATTGAGCTTAAATGCAATAATCATACATTAAAGTTTATCTCCCGTAACAGTGTGCATGACAGGCACCTAACTGTGGGGTTTACGGTTCAAGTACATGGTCCTACTCTAAATGGCTATAATATTGTTTGGGCTGGCGATCTTTAGTGTTAGACAAGCCAAAAGGCCTTCGAACTTCACCATGCTGAGGCTATTCCTGACTTTCGTTGCGCTGATCGCCGTGATAGCGGGTAAGTCAATCATAAATCAGTTTTCAGAGAAAGCTGGTCCAACTTTTACAGATATATAATATCCGTGTGAGACATATCCACTCTCTAGGTATGTATGAATCAACAGTCTGAGTGTTGTACCCCAGTTAAAGAGTAGCCTACTGGGCCAGCTTTCTCTGAAAACTGATTTAAACTTGAAAATCTAAACACGAACGTTTTTCACATTATTATCAACACCGGAACCTGTATTCTAAACCGTGGACATGTCCTAAAGGTATGATTTAAAACCAGGTTTCGTTGTCCCTGGTTGCTCCGGATTTCTCCGTGTATAAGCCTGACTGCCGTGGCCGAAGTGCCCAATGTCTATGGACACAACCCAGTAAAGTACAGTTGTAGTACTGAGATCTTAAAAACATTATCACTCGTTTTACGAACGACATCGGTCGTTGTATCATTAAAAAAGTAATATAATACTACAGATTTGGTACTTCTGTTACCCGCCATTTAAAAAAAAAACGATCAACACCTTATGCAATCAAAAGCCCCTAACATATAATACATATTTCAGTGGTGTACAAACTCTGTGTCGGCCAGATCACCGTACAAATTCTACACACACACGCGCACGCACACACGCACGCACGCATGCACCCTCCCAGACCTAGACCCACGCACATAAATATATACAACACACAACATGTACACTCGTACATATTAATAGTGATCGGAATTTGTGCAGGAAAATCCGTGTACTTCGTGTACGACACGAGTCACGTGTCCCTAGACTTTTAATGTGTTTCAAATTGTGTAACTGAGGTAGGCCTACATAACTTTTTTACATTGTGAGCATACACGTGTGTACAAAATAGTGCTCACTTGATTTTGGTGAGTATAATTATTACATCAGCTACAATAATTCTTGTTCTTTATCTTAAACTTTCTAAGCGAGGAGCACTCCAGGGTCGCATCAATGTGGACCTATCTGTGAGATGTATTGCTTGCATGGTTTGGAGCGTGATTCTGACGGATGCGACATGTCCGTGTGTCGTCGAGGTACGTTTTTCCTCCCTCTGTGGTGGGGACGATTCCAACTCAGAAGAGGTTGAGTGCAGGTGGGTGGCTGTAGGGGTAGGGGCAGGGGTGCACTAAACGCTTGTGTGTGAACATAGGGAAAGCTTTTTTCCATACGATGTTAATGAATGACGGCAGCTTTTCTCTCTACGGCATACAGGAATAGGGAACGCTTTTCTCCTTAAAATGCTAAAGAATGACGGCAGCTTTTCTCTCTACGGCATACAGGAATAGGGAACGCTTTTCTCCTTAAAATGCCAAAGAATGACGGCAGCTTTTCTCTCTACGGCATACAGGAATAGGGAACGCTTTTCTCCTTAAAATGCCAAAGAATGACGGCCGCTTTTCTCTCTACGGCATACAGGAATAGGGAACGCTTTTCTCCTTAAAATGCTAAAGAATGACGGCAGCTTTTCTCTCTACGGCATACAGGAATAGGGAACGCTTTTCTCCTTAAAATGCCAAAGAATGACGGCCGCTTTTCTCTCTACGGCATACAGGAATAGGGAACGCTTTTCTCCTTAAAATGCCAAAGAATGACGGCAGCTTTTCTCTCTACGGCATACAGGAATAGGGAACGCTTTTCTCCTTAAAATGCTAAAGAATGATGGCAGCTTTTCTCTCTACGGCATACAGGAATAGGGAACGCTTTTCTCCTTAAAATGCCAAAGAATGACGGCAGCTTTTCTCTCTACGGCATACAGGAATAGGGAACGCTTTTCTCCTTAAAATGCTAAAGAATGACGGCCGCTTTTCTCTTTATGCTATCAAGAATAGAGATTGCTTTCTTCTACGCTGCACAAGAATAGGGAACACTTCATACCTGTACGCTGTTGCTTGGGCCTAAAAGAGAAAGCTTTTCTCTTTGCGTTGTACATACATGGGGAGACGTGTCTCTTTAGCTGTCCCTGAATAAGGAAGGCTTGCTCTGATGCATGAATCGGGAAAGCTTTTCTCTTTACGCGAAAGGTCAACAAATATGACAGTCCATGCATTGATATTCTTTAGTCGACATCTAATGGACATCCGACCCTACAATTCCTTAAATATTCTTCCAAGCTTTTTGTGGTTACTGTGTTATTTGTGCTGACAAAATTGAATTGAATAATCTGATCGTTCCTTGTAGCGGTGTTACAGGCAAATCCCTGTATAAATTTTTTTTTTTTTTATTTAAATTTTGAACACATGAAATTCCTGTTCATTCTAGCGCCAGATCGAGACCCCGATGTGTGCCCGCCTCAATGTTGGATGCTTTGTCCCTGGGGATTTGTACGGGACGAGAACAACTGTGACGTCTGCCGCTGTCGAAGAGGCCGAAATTTTAATCCAAACCAGACGCTGACTTTATACAAGATCTGCACACGAGTGGCGAAAATGGCTTACGCAGATCTTGGCGGTTTGATATTTCAGATAGTCAGTTCTGACTTATGCAGCTTAAATGACTAAAAATGCTTACCGCAGACTTGAATTCTGAAACTTAATATTTCTATATACATATATACGCAAATCTTTATTTACTTCTCTGATTGCCGTGCTTAGGAATACAAAGTTAGGAATCACCCAAGTTGCTCAAAAGGCTTCTTCAGTGTTCCGAATTTTAATTATAACGGCGCATAAATAAGCATGTAAATCACACAACACATTTTCACTCGAGTCAGAACTTTCTAGAATCCGCTAATTTGGTTCCGTTGCCAATTTCACATAATTCTGACCAGTCCCCTATTCATTGGCGATTTTGGAGTGCTGTTGTGGCCTAGAATGTGTCAGATACTTAAGGATGAATGGACAATTATATATGGCTCAACGCCACGCTCAAAATATTTCAGCCGTATTTTAAGTAATAATGTGACAGGACATGTTAAACGCGGGAAAATGTGAATGCCACCATTTAAAAACGTCATGTCTCCTGTTGCCTGTTGCAAGTTTTGACATTATGACAAATATCTGACACAATACCTAAAAGTGTTAATTAGACAAGTGAATGCTTACCCCCAATCTTAGACGAAGTGTAGCATTTAACAATATTGCAGTTTTCAGTGAAGTTTTAAGAGAATTTTCAGAAATGCTATTCAATGCTTTAATTGGTTGAATACCGTTGCCAGATTGTCCATTACTATATCAGAAAGTAATGAAAGACACTGGCCATATATACAGAAGCATCCAAATCGCAATGAAGACGCGCCATTTCTTGGTGTAGCGCTGAAGTGTCTGTGTAATACCCAAGGGTTTTTTGACCAAGCACACACGTAGATGGGTGACATACTACCAGGAAAGTACAAACTTGCGACCCCTTTTGTTAAAGGCGGGAAGGGGTTTTACCAGTTATCCAGTACATATTTTGGCGGTTATTTTCAGGCACTGTGCCTTTCCCATTTCCGAGGTGATGTTTGGGAGTCCCGCGATCGTACACAGGGCGAGCTCGTGCTGGCAACACGACGGATACCTTCGACCTTTGCCTGCCAGATAACATATGACATACGACGAGTAGATCTGTACACTGGTAAAGTTTTACACATAGATTAAACCAAATTAGGACTAACAAGTTTTCCACCATGTGTCAAAGTGCACGTAGTACTGTGAATGCATGACTTCTCTATAACGACAGAGTTAACTGGCCTTGCGTGATCTTTCTGTTGACACCGTCGGAGTATATTTGAACAGTTCAAATGGTGTTTAATACCGACGTAGGCTTGAATTTATGTTTTGACTGCTACTACTGTTGCTCTATGAAGCTGTCACTTTGTCAAGCTTCTTTCTCATTATACACGTACCAGAAATCATATCCGTTAATCTCTTCTGGGTTTATTCTGTCACTATTGGTGCACAGTTGTATATTGACATCAGTTTAAATAGATGCATGCCACCAATGCGGACACAATGAGTTGCTGTGCTGGCTTCCTCTCCGCGCCGGTACGTGGGAAGGTCTGCCAGCAACATTGCAGATGGTCGTGGGTTTCCCTCGGGCTCTGCCCGGCTTCCTCCCATCATAATGCTGGCCAGCGCCGTATAGATCAAATATTCTTGAGTACAACGTAAAACACCTATCAAATAAATAAATAACTAAATACATATATACATTTCGACCAATGAAGTTCTGGAGCACAGGTCAATTTCATCATGTATGCACCCAGACTTGGGGTACCACTATCACATAACCATGATTTCTATCACTTCTTCTGGAACAACATATAACTCGGGTTGTATCGCGAGATTTCACCGGATGACCGAGTTCAGACTAATTTGAACTGTTCAGATCAGGCAAAGGTAAAGACAAAAAAAAAAAAAAACAAAAAAAAACAGCCGAAAAAGAAACGTTGGCATTGTAAACGTGTGGAACTTCGGCCTTCTGGGATGGGTCGTTTACGTAAGAGCTTGAATGTAAGGCGACTCGTAAACCTATACAGGGTATTGCTGATTTGCGCTTGTTACGTGATCACATAAAAGTCAGTTTTAAAGCTTGAGTGAAGCACCGCCGTTCCCCTAATGATATTACATGTACCTGTTGTGAGAGTTACCTATAGCTCTAGCAGGCTTACCCACAGATTATAATCCATCGAGGATGCTGGATAATAATATGTGGGTAAGCCCGCTAGAACTAAGCTTATCCCAGGTTAGGCAATACATGAACTGTATCCTCCATTTTTTTCCTTCCCTTTCTCGCAGGACAGGTTTCTGCGGAAACGTCTTTACATTAACGAGTCAATAGGATTTTTATTTTGCGGTCCAGTCTATTTAGCCCATATTTGCATGGTCATGAATGAGCAAACACAGGCTTAACCGAGAGGAAATTACCCAGGTACCTCACAAACCTAACGTCGGAACCTGCCAACAGGCTTAACCGAGAGGAAAATACCCAGGTACCTCACAAACCTAACGTCCCGTCGGAACCTGCCAACAGGTTTAACCGAGAGGAAAATACCCAGGTACCTCACAAACCTAACGTCCCGTCGGAACCTGCCAACAGGCTTAACCGAGAGAAAAATACCCAGGTACCTCACAAACCTAACGTCGGAACCTGCCAACAGGTTTCACCGAGAGGAAAATACCCAGGTACCTCACAAACCTAACGTCCCGTCGGAACCTGCCAACAGGCTTAACCGAGAGAAAAATACCCAGGTACCTCAAAACCTAACGTCGGAACCTGCCAACAGGCAGCGAGACATGAAAGTTACTGTTTACGTGTATCGTTTATCTAGTATTTGATCAGTGTTTTACGGCGTGCTCAAGAAAATTTCACTTATACGACGGCGACCAGCGTTATGGTGGGAGGAAACGGGGCAGAGCCCTATATGTGTGAAGGTAATGGCTAAAGGAATGAAACATCCCAAGTTGAGTAAATTGCTCAAATCGGACATTTTAAGCTATTTACGTTTTGAGTCCTGCGCTTGGCGTTTCTTCAAGAAACATGGGTCAGTCACTACGTAAGAATAGTATCATGCTGATTAAACAAAACACACTTGCTTATGTAATAAAATTTACCAAGTTTTGTGAAACCAGACCGAGCTCTAGATACTACACTGTCATGTGCTTAACACCGTCAAATAGGCAAAACAAACAAGCATACTGTGTATTTGATTTGTGTTTTACGCCCTATTCACGAATATTTCACTTACACAACGGTGGCTAACAATATGGTGGGAAGAAACCGAGCAACTGGGACACTCACAACCACCCGCAGGTTACTGGCGGACCATCCCACATACCACCCGAGTGGAAGTCAGCCAGAGCTGGGCTTGAACTCACAGCGATCGCATTGGTGAGAAACAGCTGGGTCATTAATATGCTGGCACCGTCGGTCACGGAGGCACCCACATCTATATTGGAGGAAAGATCAGCTTTGCATTCGTTCATGACAAACAACAAAACCTGACATCGCTGATGTATTTAGATACATTCGACCTTTATGACAAGGGGTGCGTACATAGACGTACTGGATTGTCATGACAATACCGTGTACATTTTTGAGTAACATATCAATCTTTGTCTACATGTCAATGGGATGCCAATCCCTTCCTTTCCCACGAACATATCGCTAGATATTGTGCTGAAATCATCAGGTTAAACTTCTTATAACCTCATGATATAACAACTATACAGTCAACTATATTCAAAAATTCATAAAATAAACTTAGAACTCTCTTGGAAGCTGACTATCATACACGTATTTATCGCCCGATTTGTCAAGGTGCATGGAAAACTCTTCTAACCCTTTTCCAACTTATTCGGAAAAAAAATAAAAGCATAGTAAAATAAAAAGTATGCTAAAAAAAATTGCACCGATTCGCTGATCTGACTGACCTCTGTCAAAATCTGAAAGCCTTTGAAAAACAAAATCACGCACCTTTCATTGTTTTTCTTTCTTTTTTTCCCCTGCCTCTCAAGCACATACAGTATCACACGGTATGTTGTCATATGTCCGGTTTTACAGACACATCAAACTCTTCAATCAACCTGTCTAACACTGTGTTCACACGGAGTCATGCTTAAACAACGTTGCCAGTGAAAGGACGCAACAGAAACAGACGTACAATGTAATTTTGAGACCAGGGTGTAGTTGATATGCCCAGAATTTAAAGCTACATTTAGGCACTAATTCATTTTTGCCACACCAAATGGTCGCCGACATCTTTTTCGTATGACGAGAAGAATGATGTTATTTCATTGTTAGATGAGAAAGACTACGAATTCCTTCATTATCACTGGATTAAAATTACACAAGACTAAAAGAAAATCTGGCAACATGAGACATCGTAGAAAGAAAAATGATAAGAAAATTAAATTAATACAATGGGAATTTAAACTGCTTATTATGTCACAAGGACACTGCGATATCGTTCAATCACTGGTTGCTGCATGGTTATAACGACAACCTCTAGATTATTTTACTTGCCCATAATGTCAACGATGACAATTCCTCATCCTCAGAGTTTGATTTGGTGAACATGCCAATGATTTTGATTGTGCAGCTAAGTATTGCAGTATCTGATTAAATCCCCTTACTGCAACTCTTCTGCCCTGAGGACCGACTCCTCCAAAAAATATTCGTCACTTCACCACAACATGTATATCCTTAGGGGAAATAATTCCTGACAGCTTTCAACCACAACAAGAAGTTTTAACAACGTTGTTGTTGTTGCAGCTGTGTTGCCATAGCAACCTGACCCTGCCTCTCACAGCATTCCGCGGATCATGTAGTTCAAGATGCCACCGTTGCGGAAGTAAGTCAGTTCCACATCCGTGTCAAACCGTGCCTTAGCCTTGAAGACCTTTCCAGTGCTCACCTAAAGAAAAAGTACAACCATCATCCATTTCAACACAGTCAGATCTGATGAGAATTTAGTTATTACTCATTTTGTGGGCGATGTTCCTGCCTAACTTCCCAACTTTACAGCCACCTCTTAGCTATTTTGTTGTTTGCTTGGTTTCTCATCACCATGCTGAAATATTGTTTACTTATATCATGGCGGTCTGGTGTATTGGTGGAGGAAACCAAGGTGCCCAAAGTAAACCAGGTCTTCACTCAAAGCCGCAGCCAAAACAGTGAGAGCTGCATTTGTACACAAGACCTCAATGCTCGGAAGGCTGATGCATATAGTCACAGCGAGCTCGTGTTTCATGTCTGATCAACCCAGCTGTCTGCTGTTTGAGAGATTGAGCGTTGAAAAGTCTTTTGCAAGATTTAACTTAAATGCTCCCAATCACCTTGAAGAAAGAGGTCAAGGTCGCTGAAAATCAAAGTGTAAGTTTAGAGAACATAGAAGTCCCTGAAAATCAATAGGGCTCTCTTCCTCATGCCAGAGTGTAAGTGGGGTGTTAGTTTGATGGATTTGGAGTAAACCCTTCTAGAGATAGAGCGTTTACAAGGATACAGACAGATGGGCACCACCTGCTACGACAATACCCCTTGGCCAATTGGAGACTCAGCAGCACAAGAAAGGGGTAAAGAGTTTATATCCACACCTTGACCTCCACGATGTGTCCTGTTGTCAGGTCGTCTGGAAGCTCAATTGTGTATGTCTCCTTCCCTGTCAAGCCAATGGAATCAGCTGTCTCCCCTTCCAAATACTGAAGTGGAATGATCCCCATGCCAACCAGGTTGCTACGGTGAATTCTCTCGTAGTTTTCAGCTATGACAGCCCTCACTCCCTGCAAAGCAAAGTGTCACTTCATTAAAAAAAATGGACGTATTGATTAGTTTTTTTTTTCCCTACACGCAGTTGCAGTGTCCAGAAGAACATGATTTAACTTCAATATCGGTCACAGTTGCAGATCTAAAGCGCAACATGAAAATATGATACAAATTGACTAAAATGTTGATCTAGACACATGACACCATCCAATCGCCCTGACAACACTTACGAGTATCCATGGTCCCTTGGCGGCCCAGTCCCGAGAAGATCCCTGACCATATTCCTTCCCAGCCAATATAATCACTGCCTGGTTGGCGCTGCGGTACCGCTGGGCTGCATCAAAAATGTCCATCTGGCAAAGATATGAAAACAGGACTGTTACAAGGACTGACTTAATTCGTAATGACTGAATTCTTTGATTGTTTGATTGCTTCTTTTTTTAATTATTACCATAATTAAGAATTTTTCACATGTGGAAGGAGAAAACAAATGCCTGTTGAAACTCTCCTGCCAATTTATGATAAAATTTAACACTTGTGACCTGTGGAGTTAAACCTCCATTTTTGTGGAATACTGGTGATCTTCAACTGACACACGTTACACAAAACTGTGATAACTGCTCCACAAGAACCACTCACTGCTTATCTTCAGGAAGGCTCCATGCCATTTTCTTTGAATACAATATACTTGGTGTCATTTGGTGTGCATTGCTTTTGTCTTCAAACATTTACCAAATTCAGGAAGAACGCTGAAAGTGAAGGAGTCTATAAATTCCTTGTCAAATGCTACAGGCTTCTTGTAGCCATTGCTAGAGCTCCTGGGGCAGGTACAGGTAGACAGTGAAATAATTATTAGAGGCCCCTGGGTCTTAGGCTTGTGGGATATAAGACCTAGCAGTCTAGAGTGAGTGAGTGAGTGCTTAGGGTTTGATGTCGTACTTAACAATGTCTCAGCCATATGACGACGAGGAGGCTTTCTGATCTGTGTATATATACTGTGCCTTACTATGACAGGATCAGTCTATGTCTCCAAAGTTCTGCCACCAATGGAACATCATGCCGAAGTCACCAGACATGACACACCACCCAGTCACATTATACTGACACCTGGGCAACCGGTCCTGTTTCTTTGCTCTATAAACCTCTCAATGAGCGCCAAGCGAGGCAGCAGCAAGTATCATTTTTAAAAGTCTTTAGTATGACCTGACCAGGGCTTGAACCTGGATCTCCCGACCTCGAGGCAAGCACTATAACCACCAGGCCACAGAGGTGGTCCTAGCACTTTGGAGTTCAAGTCCTGCAAATTGCTTTTCAGATTCTGTTGTATCCTTTTTGTTACCAAGACGACAACATTGGACTATCACAAAAGGTAAAAATATAATAGCGTGGATCCCAACAACGCTGTTGGATAACAGCTTTAATTGTGTGTTGAAATTATTTACAGTTGGTTTTGTGTAGCGCCAGGCCCTACTTAAAATGCAAAAAGAGAAATCTTAAGACAGCCAGCCAAACTGGAGCTACCTCTTCTCCGGTTGGAATATGCAACGTCCTTGGCCCTGCCTTCTTCATGAACTTGTTGACCAATCGGATATTGGCGAATGTTCCACGCGCCATGACTTCGTCATTCCCCCTGCGAGATCCATATGAATTGAACTCCCTCGGTGTTAACCTGAAGGGAAAATTCACTATACAGGTGAATGCACAGTTCTGAAGGTTTCACAGCACCACGAAAGTCTACGGAGATAACTATTGCCTCTCTGCCTAGGTAGGAGCAAACATTAATATGATCTGCGAAGCCGTTCTCTTTTCCTGGCAAGAGTTTAGGAATATCCAATATTCCATCTTATGTGCATGTGTTTCAATGTCAATAGTACATAAAATTTTGTTCAAATGAAACATGAGTCTGGAAGATCTGAGGGGCATATGAAGTCATTTTAAAATTATTTCTAGGAAAATACCAGTCCTGTTTCCTAGCTGTAGTCTCTCAGTGCCGAACAAAGCAGTAACAGGTACCGTTCTTAAACTCTTTGGTATGACCTGACCTTGTTGCAGGATGTACCAATTATTGCAAACTTGTGCTTGTGCACCAATAACTCACCCCTTGCTGGCCAGATACCGTGCAGCAGGGCTGTTCCTGGCAATGCTCCCTGCGGGGGAGATGTGGTCTGTCGTCACAGAGTCCCCCAGGTTCAGCAGAACATACGCGTCTTTCACTCCCTGGATTGGTGGAAGTTCCTTTGTCTGGAAGAACATTTGTCACATTCAAGTAAACAATGAGGATTTTCAAAGCAGATTTCAACAAGAAATTTCTAGAACCAGTTAAGCTTCAGTAAGCAATTTTTGGAACAGTATCGGCTACAATAAGCAATTAATAAAACAGGATAAGCTCCATCCGGCATTTTATAGAACAGGATAAGCTACAACAAGCAATTTTTACAACAGGCCAAGTTCCAACAAGCAATTTTTGGAACAAACCAATAGGCAATTGCAGCACAAACAGTATGTCTCACATTATGCTAAGGAAACCAGTCCTGTTTTGTTAGCAGCTGGTAAAGGAAACCACTTCATTGGGAAAACAAGATTACAAACACCCTGAAATAGAACCACATCCAATTCAGTGATTCCACATTTCTATATTTATAAACAATAGATCTAGAATTCAGGCTTACGCACAGCTAAGAGAACAACTGTCGAACATGTACCTTTTCTATAAAGGGTTGCGCGTATCTTAGCAAAATATTATGCCTTCATCAGTGTTCATGCATAGTAAGTCCATATATATATATATGATTTCAGGTGTATCGCTACAAGATACAGTTACAATCAATCCTGGCCGTGAGAATATAATGCTCTTTCTTGCCATCTTGGATGAGCATTAGGCATGCAGATCCAAGGTTTTCACATATCAACAAAGAAGCAGCCTGTTTTATGGCGAGAGGCAGGTCAGTTTTCTAAATCTGATTTCGGAGAGCACACAGTGAGTACAAGTGATTATATGCCTCGCAGCCAAGACATAAAGAAGTGTTTAAAACTTGGATTCACTAATATACCATGCTGAAGACACCAGATGGTGCATAACAGGAATGACCAGTACTTGGTTTATTGCCTTGAGACGACTGCATGGCCGAGCAAGAACTGAGATTGCTATTAAATGCTGAAGTCCTCTTCACTGCCAAAGATGTTTTTAAATTACAACATTATAATGGAAAGAGTGATTGCAAATGCATGAAAACATGAACGGTGCAAGAAAAAAAAAAGAAAGATGAGTTCTATCCCCATTTTATGAGGGGTGGAACAATGTCAATGCCCTGAATGCTGCTGAAAGCCAGACTGACTTACCATGCCCGTGAAGAAGGGAGGTGAGGTAATGTAGGTGGATTTACTATCCCAGGGGTACAACATGCTATCAGGGGCCTCCAGCTCATTCCAACGCTTTGTTCCCTTCTGTAGAAAATAGCAGACTGTGTAGTTAGTTTGTCGTCATTATAAGGACAAACCCTCCTACGTCTTATTCAGCTAGCCTAGTCAGGCGCCTGCTTCGTGCCACCAGCTTCACTGTGCCAGTTCATTTACATACTTCACTGTTGCTGACTGCCATCCTCAAGAATATTTCATTTACACAATGGCAGTCAGTTTAAGAGTGAAAAAGCCCCGGAATGCCTGGAATAAACCATCAACCATTGGCAGGTTATTGATGAAGTTTCCCATGTGTCGTATACAAGTCCCTGCAATACTGGTGGAGACAAGTGGGCTTCAGAGAATGTTAGACTACGCCAACAGTCATATAAGTGCCATAGACACCAAGCCCCACAACATCAGGGGAGGCAATAAAAGGAAACTAAAACATAAAACAGTACACGCCATTGTGGTGAAGACAAGTCTAATTATCTGATATGCTCTATCTTTAATTACCTGATCACTGGGTATTTTCCGCCACACTTAAGAATACGTGTACATACACTGTAACAACGAGAGACAGCAATATGGTGGGACGAAACCGAGCAGGGGGCGGGGCAATCCCACGACCATCCTCAGGTTGCTGGGAGACCTTCACACATATGACCAGAGACCAAGCCAGCATTATGCCTCTTTACTTGTAATAACTTCCTTGTAGGCTCATTTGATTTTGAGTTATGAGTTGTAGATTCCCAGGAGTATTATTGGTCCCTGCTTGCGGCTTCTTATCGACTCATCAAGCATTATTTTTAGCTGTAGCAGCCGATACGGGCCATGTTTCAGGCTGCATCGGCCCCGGCAGTGTTTCAGGGTGTAACAGCCTGCTTTACCTCTCACCTGTATACTGGAGTACACCTCCCTGAACATGGCAGGTATCACGAACTGACGCTCCACTTTCTGTCAACAGAATAAAAAAAATAATACCAGGTGAGAACAGCCTTTGTACACACTGTACTTCAATCAATTCTCCATACAAATCATACATTGTAATGGATTTATAGGCAACTTTAGACACGCTCTTTTTCTCACGGGTCAGCCAATCTTAACCCACGACCCCCACAGAATTGTACATGATCCTTCCTACCTGGATCTCTTCCCGCGACGGCCAGATGTCTCTGAGGAAGATCGGTTTGCCGTCGTCGTTGGTGCCTATAGGTTCCGTCTCAAAGTCGATCCTGATCGTCCCAGTGAGAGCATAGGCGATCACAAGGGGTGGAGACGCCAGGTAGTTGGCGCGTGTAAGGGGATGGATGCGACCCTCGAAGTTCCGGTTACCGGACAGCACGCCCGTTGCAATCAGGTCCCCCTGGAATTCAAGGGAAGTAATCAGTTACTTAGTTCTAAGCTAATTATTGACATTTTCTGCTGGAGCTGAATCATGCTTCTTAGAAAAAATCTGACGTTAAAATTGGACACAAAGCTACTGGGAATCTAGTGCCAGAAAAAAAACAAGTGCGTGATCTGAAAATTTCACATTATTTATTAATTACTTGATTAGTGTTTTATGTCACAGTTAAGAATATTTCACTTTGTGATGGCAGCCAACATTATGGTGTGGTTTGATCCTGTGCTGAAGAATTTATGGTTGCAAGAAACGAGGGTGCCTGGAGTGAGCCACTGACTGACAAACCTCTTTACAGGCTGCACATAAAACAGTGAGGACCTGGACTAGAATACGAGGCCTCATTGCTTAGGAGCCTGATAGTCACAACCACTGAGTGTTACAGACAACACTGCTGTACAATAGGGGAGTTTCAAGTTCAAACTCTTTTGTCATAGAAGGAAAAAAAAAAAGAGTTCAACTGTATCATATGACTTGTGACAAATGTCAGGCAATTTAATTGATCTTGATTTACCAATCACCTGTCTTGCTGTGTTACGGAGGTACAAACGACCTCTCCTTCACTCACGAGCTTCTTAAATTGAAAAATCTTCCAGCTCAATTCTCCCCATGTTATAGTAAATATAAGCAGAAATAGTTTCCCAACATTTTTGACAGGTAACTGGGTACAGTAGGGCTTTTCTTACCTTTAGCAATAAAAGAGTTCTATCTGAAAACTCCCCTATTGTTCTGGAAACTCACCTTCTCTATGGCATCAGCCACTGGCTCAGGTAAAGGCCCACTGTTCCCTATACAGGTCATACAGCCATACCCCACAATGTCAAACCTGAGAATTTAAGACAAATAAAAAGAGGCAATAATTAGTGAACTGAAATCACAGGCTAAATATGCGGGTTGTACATTGATCAAGCTGGTTTTTGCATGCTTGAATCCAACAGATAACGAAATGAATTTGTGCACAAAGTTTGAACAAAATAATACCAAAAAAAAAAAATAACAGTTATTCATGGAGACCAATCAGAATAGAGAAAATGGTGAAATATGCATAAGTTCTGTATGGGTTCCACTGATTTTCAAACTTGATCTGAAATTTAACAAAAAGAAATTGCACATAGAATACTGGAAATTCAAGTGTGAGAGGTAAATAAACAAACACAAATGAGTGTACAAAAGATGACATGTTTTCTATAAAGGTTATGCAAGCAGCCTTGCTCAATATCACATCAGGAAACATGGGCATGGTGCCTCCTCAACATACGCATACCCTCCATGACAAACACACATCCAAACATCCAAAATCCACTGAGGAATTACCCAGCTAATACTCACCCAAGTTTCTCTAGGAAGGGCGTGACACCACTCTCCCTTAGATAATACGTGACCACCCCACTGCCTGGGGACAGGCTTGTTTTGATGTAAGGTTTTACCTTCAGCCCGTTTTCCACTGCCTTCTTGGCCAGCAGACCTGGAAACCAGAAATGCGCGTTTCACATGAAACCGGCATACATGTATGTTTCAGTCTATTTTTTTTTCAAAAAAAGAAAAACCAAAAACAAAACAAAAAAAAAAAACACACAAAAAAAAAACAAAAACAGCAGATGAAGTGTGAAATGTCTTTCCCCCCGGAACACTGTACTTCAGATCAATAATTGAAATTCACTGTACAACGCTCCACTGTTGCTAATTTAGTGAGTGTTTTCGTGTCAATACACACCACTGATATTTCTAACACAGAGAGTTAGAAATGTCACATTTATCTGTGTCATTAAGAAAATCCAGAACATCAATTCATCTTCACAAAAATATCAACAGGCACTCTCCACAGCCTGGTAAATCCCTTCAAAACTTTTAAACAAAAGAGCAGCCAAGCAGACCAAGGGAGATAATTCACTCACCTGCCCCCAGCATGACTGATGGATTGCTGGTGTTGGTACAGCTGGTGATGGCTGCTATGACAACGCAGCCATGTGACAGAACGTACTCCTGGTTCTCAAACATGATAGGCACAGATGTGGACTGTTTGTCTGATGGTATGGCATACCCCTGCAAAGAGGACGTTTTTGTTTCTGTAGTGAATTGGCAGTTACATCATCCTCAAGAGCAAGTTAACTTTCAAGTGGAAAAAAAAAAAAATTCAGTAGCCGCACTGAACATCTGATCTTTTCTTTGCATTTTATTCACTGTATAACAAAACATGTGAAAAAAAAAAACAAAAAAAAACAAACAAAAATTAAATCATACTTGGAATCAGTCTGAAATGGCATTTTAAATGACGTATACTTTATTCAAAGGTCGTCAGTTCGCTTAACTCCCTGAAATGATCGGCCTGAAGTACAGTTTCACAAGACCAATGCTACAGACAAGCCCTCACTTTAAATCCCAGCTTGTTGTTGAGGCAGTTGTTGAAGTCAGTCTTCATTTCAGACACGGCCACTTTGTCATGAGGACGTTTGGGGCCTGAACAGCATGGCACTACGGTGCTCAGGTCCAGCTCCACAACCTAGTCAGAAAGAGAAAGTGAAAGTACCGGTACATACTGGTGGAGTGATTGCATGTAATGACTGACCAATTCCTCTTCAAGTTTTCTTCTTTACACCTGTGTAACCAATCTGACATTCAAGAAGTATTTGGCATGTTTATAAAGGGGCTATACCATAGAATGCTGAACACAGATATGGAAAAACATGCAGTTTCTGGTAGAATTCCAACTCTCTGTTGCTTGTATGCCAAATCATGTATGGGTTGGGACTTCGATTCATCCAAAAGAAATAATTTCTGGCTTATTTGCCTTTTCAAAATGCAAACAGAAAATTGAGCAAATTTTTTTCTTGTCACAATCAGCTGAAAAATTTCTCATTCAAAGGTTAAATAAAGGTGGTATCTGCCTTGTTTAGTCATAAATAACCGCTCCATGTATGTAACGTGTTACTTTCCCAGCCCGAAGATTATCAGCCCATCTGCTATAATCAAATGAAATGAATATTCTACTTTTTCCTGCAAGTAAAAGTGAAACCAAACCTTCATCGTTACTTGCTTTTTTAAAGTAAAAGTGAAACCAATCCTTCATCGTTACTTGCTTTTTTAAAGTAAAAGTGAAACCAAACCTTCATCGTTACTTGCTTTTTTAAAGTAAAAGTGAAACCAAACCTTCATCGTTACTTGCTTTTTTAAAGTAAAAGTGAAACCAAACCTTCATCGTTACTTGCTTTTTTTCAACAGCGAAACTCTTGTTAGCTCCTGCGTTAACATGCAGACACACACCTGTGAGAAGATGGGATCCTCTTCAGGGTTGCTATAGTGACGGAACATTTTAGTGGCCTTGAGATACGCCTCAATGAAGGCCAGTCTGTCTTCGTCACGACCTGTCACGATTGAGGGAAATGCATTCTGACAGTTTTTGCAGGCAGATAATTACCATTTGGGGAGGTCCACGTAGCTCTTTGTCTTTCACAAATGAAATTTTGAATGCTGCTCCAAGAGCCATAACAAATGGCCTTCTTCATCTTGTTTTTTGTCATCAAATATCTGGCCACAGCCACACAGCTGATGTTTTATTTTATCACTCTACTCAGGAATTTTTCACTTACATACACATGAACGATTACAGGTGAAGAAAATCATGGTGCCTGAAGTAAAACCAGCGCCCTTTGTCATTTATCAGACATACCTACTCACTTAACATCTGAACCAGCAAGAGCTGGCCAGGATTTTGTTTCAGGGAGAATGACAGACAAGTTTCAGGTGGATAAAGCCAGCTGTGGCCTGATATGAGGTAAGATTGTCGAGGAAGTCTCACCTGTCTGTCTGAGGTACAGTATGCTTTTCTCGTCCACGGGGAAGTAACCCACAGTCGCCCCGTACTCCGGGCACATGTTTGAGATTGTAGCTCGATCAGCGATGGACAGCTCCTCCACCCCCGGGCCGAAAAACTCCACAAATTTACCCACTACACCGATAGAACGTAAATGCTGATATGGACAAAAAGAAAAAAAAAAAAAAGATTTCCACATGTGTGTATGTTGGTAACTGAAGTAAAAAAAAAAGTGCTGCGTTTCATACAACTGAACTAAAAGCTACATCGCTTGTACGTACGCAAGCCTTGTCACGAACGCACATTTTCATTTCATGAGAACTGTTGACAGTGCAAAGAAAAAATGTGTGGTCTTCAACGTGGATCTGTGTCTAATGTGCTTGCTTGTTTCTTTGCCCCTGACGCAGAACATCGCATTCCTGATCATTCTGGTCACGTCACACGGCTTCCTGGTATATAGTAATTTTCAGTCAGCGTGGCCTTATTGGACTGTCCTGCACTACAGACGAGACAATGTACCCAACCACAGTGCAATAATACAGCTCTCGTCATTCCACTACTTAAACGTATTCTTTTATGGTGAGCGGCACGTGAGAAAATAATAAGTGTGACAGGTTATAAGCTTTGATGCAGAGACTGAACTGCTAAATACAACCCACCTTCCTGTTGGTAAATGCATTAATCAAGCACGTTACACGCTAATGCACGTTACACGCTAAAGTTACACGGCAAGTTATTAGATGAAGGAGTTTCTTGCCTAGCTGAAGCTCTGTTCACACAAGAGATTAACATTTGGCTCAACTCAACTGGACGTATGGAGTTTATCCCAGTTGCTGACATTGGCTGATGGCCATACGGTATTAAGATTTTAACGTCACATATGCAAGCCCTTCAGACCTAATCCAACGGTCGCGTTGAGTAAAGCTGGATCTTAGGCTCAGGTGTACGAACGGATGTATACACACCTTTGTAATGGTTAACACAATATCTGTTGATGTTGTCAGATTTCCCAGGGTTCCTGACAACTTGTACCCTACCACCTCAGGCAACACCATAGAAATGGACTGGCCCAACATCACGGCCTCAGCTTCTATTCCCCCTACACCTGAAATGGAATGTACCATAGTAAGTTCATTTGTGTGGCATGTGATAATTTAACTTGGGTTGTTGTACGAAACAGGGATTTAGAATCACATACTTGCACAAAAAAATTACAAGCTAAAAGACACCCTTGTGTCAGATAAGGCGGCACTGTAAAATTTGCTGGAACTGAAACTGTATGAGTGACCTACTGAAAACTCCAATAAGTCAACGAACAAATGCACAAGTACTCTCTTACCCCAGCCGACGACCCCCAGCCCATTGATCATTGTGGTATGGGAGTCCGTCCCCACCACGCTGTCTGGGTAGAGCAGGCCGTTGTTGTTGAAGGTGACCCGTGCCAGGTATTCCAGGTTGACCTGGTGGACGATGCCAGACCCCGGCGGGACTATGAGCATATTCTTCAGAGCGTTTGCCCCCCACTGGGAAAAAAGAGAACACAACATGGAGTCAGACTGCGTTATCATAATTAAATTTATGTATTTGATTCCGGCTCAATACCATACAAAACTTAAGAATATTTTCACTTACACCATGAAGGTCAACTTCATGAGTGGAGGAAACCAGAGTGCCCTGCATAAACCACTGCTTTCGACAACCTTCATTCCTCAACTTTTTCGCACACAAAAGAGCAAATTTCAGTGCAATTTATGCACATTTTTAATTTGATTTTGGAGGCAAAACTACATGGGTTGGATTGGCCAGTTTCAGGGCTTCACAAAAAGTGTAATTTAATCAGTCGACACAGAATAATGCCTTCAAAATATGTCTGAAAAACACCTTTCGAAACATGCGAAAAGGTTGAAGAATTTACGGACAAACTTTCCCACATGTGACCTACAGACATAGGTACACAGTGTACTTGGCCACATAAGTGTCATTAACACCTTCTAGTCACCAAGGCCAGGCAAGCAGTCATGGAGCAGGGGAAAATTCACTGTTGGCTGCCCCAGCCTGGACTTGAACCTCTACCTTAAGTGTGCAGAGATTGAAAGACACGCACCCTACATTGATTTACATACAAAATTATAATTAAATGCTAGGTAAAATCAAGACAACTGACTTGTTATCACGTGTACAAGTCTCTCTGACATATATGGTACATAGCCTATTACACAAAAGCTTAACATCTTCAACCTGAGGCTGTGTGGCTCAGTGATCTACAAGTGAGCTGATCCTTACCAAAGATCACGAGCCTTTCACCACTAAATCACACTGTGTGTTTGGAGCCAGTCCCAGTTTTACACCTGAAAGGGTGTGGGGGTCTCCTCCATTCAGGAACATGATTTACGGCCTCAGGCATCTTGAATGAATACATACAGAATTTCTTCCCAACACTTAAAGTGCCACTCTGGTCAGAATACCAGGCATCTTGAATGAATACATACAGAATTTCTTCCCAACACTTAAAGTGCCACTCTGGTCAGAATACCAGGCATCTTGAATGAATACATACAGAATTTCTTCCCAACACTTAAAGTGCCACTCTAGTCAGAATACCAGGCATCTTGAATGAATACATACAGAATTTCTTCCCAACACTTAAAGTGCCACTCTGGTCAGAATACAAATTGCGTGGAAATATTACAATGATATGAAAGAAATTCTATGTAGCCTAACACCATGTTTCAACAGGATTTTGATGAATAACACTGTTTAACCCATATAACTGAAGATTCCTTGAAAAACAAAATATTTGGCTGCGTCCATAAAATATTCCTGATGTGAAGTGATAAAATTGCCTGTATGACGTCGAATTAGGCAAATGTGACATTGAGTAAGACATTTACGCTGGGATGGCGTCAAGAGTGTTTGAAAGGGCAGAGTCATATGCGTATACACGTTAGCGATTGATGTCGCCAGGCAAAGTGGAAGCGAGGAAAATATTTTGTTTCCGTATACTCTGACAAAACGTACAATACTGGTTTCAATGCGCAGCAATATTTTTACAATTTAGGAAAGCAATTCAGACTATCCCAGTCTTTATCAATTCACCTTGCTTTCAAGACACACATGTTTTGACACCAAAATAGCTCTTTAAGGCAATAATGCAATCTTGTCTTCGTTTATAAAGACAAAGTCACCTTGAGAAAGACGAATCTTTCTTTGTTTCGTTCAAATTCCAACTCTTGGTTCCGCTGGAGTGCATCAGCACTGAAACAGAAAAGCAAACATTTTGAAAAGTTGTTTTCTAAACGAAAACTTGACATTTTCTGAAACTGAAAACATATACATGCGAGAACAGACATTTCTGATGTTGTTTTTCAGCCTTTAGTTCTGAAAAGAAATCTTACTGATGCAGATTTATTTTTGCTACAAAGTGTCCCAAAAGACCGGATTGGACGCTTTGTTACTCTGTCCCAATCTCATGTAAATATGCTCAAGCTCCATTCCGTTCGGAAATTCGTTGAAACAATATAAAAATAATTTTCAGTCACTAAATTATTCATGTAACCACAATTATTTCCATCTCCCCATGGATGAACTTGGTTAAAACATCAGTCACTTCTTACATGTATGTCCAGACTTTACATATGCCCATAACCAATTACATCTAGTCATTTTATACTAAGCGGCAGCTGTAAGCGGGTGCAATTTCTATTGTATCCAGTCTATAAGTACATGTTTTTGCTCTTCACTGGCCAAAACGAGATTTAACTACAATGCATTTTCAGTATGGATGCCTACAATGTACTGCATTTTTGGTACAGATACCTACAATGTACTGCATTTTTAGTATGGATACCTACAATGTACTGCATTTTTAGTACGGATACCTACAATGTACTGCATTTTTAGTACAGATACCTACAATGTACTGCATTTTTAGTACGGATACCTACAATGTACTGCATTTTTAGTACGGATACCTACAATGTACTGCATTTTTAGTACGGATACCTACAATGTGCTGCATTTTTAGTACAGATACCTACAATGTACTGCATTTTTAGTACGGATACCTATAATGTACTGCATTTTTAGTACGGATACCTACAATGCACTTCAGTAGTTTTCTTTCAGAACTCAAGACCATCATTATCAGAGCAGAATAAAGCACAAATATTGAAGAAAACAGCCTGTCGTAGAAACAAAAACTATCAAAGCAACAACATGCAAAACGAGTGATCTCTTCAGCATCAGCTGGTCGTATTCTTACATGTTCCTCTAGGATTTACGGGAAGCAAGGTGAAGCCTGTTAGAGAACACCAAACTTCCAAAGTTCCCTTCTGCTTAAGCCAAAGCATTTGCGCTTTACTGAGCAACTCCAAATTTGTCAAACTTTTCAAGAAACATTTTGATACACTTCAAAAGTTTCTTGAAAGCCTGCCATGGCAGGGGTGAAGCAAGCAACAAGTGCATTAGGGCAGGTGTGGAAGTTAGCGGGCAAATGGAAGCTACCAAACACCAAACCAAAACACGAATCACATTTCAACTGTCCTCTCAGTTAAGGTCATGTTGTTGTTAATGATCTGTCTACATGTGTGTGTGTGCCACACTCTAATTTTCACACCAGAAAGTTCATATATTTTGGATTATGAAGCATTTAAGTATGTTAAGAAATTATGGGAGATAAAGACTGGGTTGCCAAACTTCAAAGCTTGATGGAAAAAAGGGTAATTTTTCAGTTGGTATTAATTAAGAGCAGGTTACCATACGAATGAAATCTCAATTAAGAATCAGGTTTTCTGCAACTGCCTGGAAACATAATTACATGAGTACATGTCAATACCAAAACAATATGCAGATGTGGCTGAAGTATAACAACATCTACCAAATTGTAGGGCTTTACTTTCAACAGGTATAGATCTGGGAACTGGATTCTCATTGTGACGCTCGTAAACCAGGAATAAAAGAATCTGCTTGATTTCTCAAAGAAAAACTTCACATTCCAGTTTATATTTTCATACAGTGCACTGTTTAAGACAAGTTAAGTTATGAACATACATGTAAAATCATCCAAATCTGACCACCTTGGTACATGGGTGTGCACCCAACAACCACATTTCACGTTTTTTGAGCAACTGTTTTGCAGTTCTGGATTTGGTTAATATTTGCCAAGTGAACCTACGGGAAACCATCTAGATTCTGTTAAAAAAGACGAAAATACACGTACGTGTAAGTCGGGGAATAATAATTTGTAATAAATGCCTGATTTCTGAGCAACTGATAGCCTGCACACAGCCACGTGTAAATTATGTATTTCAATAATTGCTTATGCAAACGTATCATCAGCTGGTTAGAGAGTTCTACGGTGTTCTAGGGTGCATTTATTCCGCGGTGTTGTTTTAAGAAATACATTTATAATTTAAGGGTCGTTCGCTTAACGCAGGGTTGGTCATGTTGTCACTGCAGCTCACCAGCTCACAGCCCATGTGGAAAAGAGTTCAAATCCAGCCCTGGCTCGCTCACCTGCTGATTTATTAAAACCAAAAAGTGCTTGTCTAGTACATACAGCTGGCAGAGGTTGGAGGTCTACTCGGGGCACTCAAATTTATGCAAATCCTAACACCTCCAATGCAGCGCTTGTTACAAATGCACTGTCAACTGACACGTACGTGGATTGACATGACAAAGTGAAAAAAAAAATGAAGTCTTAAGTCTGACTACATGCATGTGACCCACTAGAGAGTCTTCAGAAACTTGCCCTTCTCTACAGCATGCCCTCTGGGGTGACGAGGGTGGAATATTTACTATTTACAGACTACATCGTACGTGTAGGTTTCCACACGGTAAGTTTGTTCATATGTCTGGGAGGCCCATGCTTTCTCTATATATTGTCTGTACATTCGGTCCCTGAGGGTCTTCCGGTTTTCGTAATACATACCAAGTTTGCGTTCATATGTCACTTAGATGAGCTACGCAAGAATGATTTGCCTGTTTTGAGATGTACAGATAGTGCCAATATTAAACGCGTATCTTTTGGGGTAACCTAATACTCCAAAAAGGGCCCTACACTGATTCTTGGAGAGAAAAATAATAAAAAAAATAAACATTTGTCAAAATACCAATAAAAACTCTTGAGCACGGCCCTTTCTGGAAGGTTGATCAGGTTATGCCTAACAACCATATTTTTAAAGATTGCCTGAATATTTGTTTCCTGGTGACAGGGATGGGAGTGCTACTTGTCATGCTTGTGTGATAGGTGTTTACATAAATGTGTGATGATGGTGGTGGTGGAGGGGGGGGGGGTTGTCAGTCGGGATACAAGTGCATGATTACCAGCAAGCCACAGACACTACAAGGATGTAAGGTGAATGGCAACATAGGAAACGTGCAACTGTGAGCCATCTACAGAAATGTGTACATGTATGTAGTGGACGGATTATTCAGTTCACATGCTTTGGAGTTTTATGCTTGTCTCTTTCACACGTCACAAACATCAACTTCGATGAAAAATTATTAACAATAACCCGACTTAAAATGAAATGAATATTAATGAATTCAAAGCTTCAAGGAAACAAATGGTATGACATATATGTCTATATGTATCTGGGAAGTCTTCAGAATCATACACCAGCTGTTTCAGTGAGAGTGTTGGCATTTAACCTTAACAACTAGGAAGCATCTATATGGCTGTAAAGCAGTCAAAATCAGTACATGTATACAGGATGCAGAAGTAAAGTGTACACAAAGTTACTTCCTTTAATATTTGCATATTAAAACTTCAAAACAATGACTGAACAGCTCAAATTTAGAAGCAAACCTCAATACTTTTCACACTGAAGTCCAAAAAAAAAAAAACAACAAAAAATTAATCTAAATATTTCAACAAAACAACACCTGAAATCGGACAACGGAAATAAAAAAATATTTGAAGAACAGACCCGTCAGTTTTGAGGCCATGAAAAGGGCAAGTTTCATCAAGGACAGGGAGTCCCGAGTTTACACAGACACTACAGGAGGCCGACTTAGCACTGTAACCGGGGTTGGAACACGGCTTAGCCGACGCCCCCGCCCCACCCCCGGGATTTGGGGCATAGCGCAGCAAGCTGAAACATAGAGGGTACCATGCATGTACATTGCCTGAGGGCATGGAGGGAGGAAAAAACATAAATGATTAAATACTTTTTATGTGAGCTTCTACTTGCGATGTCTTCACTTTTTTGCGTGTAATGTTTTGATACAGTTTAGTCACAGATTTTAATCAGGGCAGATCACTACATGTGTGTGCCCCATGTGTGCACCAAGTATGTTATAGCCTGTATTAAAGCCATATTCATGAATGAACAAACTGGGGCATCCCCACGGATATGACATAAATGTGCACGCTGTTTAACATACATGTAGTGTTCTCCCCTGAATACATGCTGATGAATATGGTCTAGAAATTCAATTCCTCACCATTATATACGTCGCAGAAGACCTGTGCGCCATATCCACGAAACCATTTCTGATTTACGCCAAAATTCGAAACCAAGTTTCAAGCTTTACTTTGAGTTCTACAAATTCAGATCAGGACTTCCTCATCAGTGTCACCTTACGACAGGTGTGTCAAAATTTCAACTTTCAATGTCAAAAGCTAACCTTCGTGATCAGGATTTGACTTAGGTCAGAAACGGTTGTGTGGCATCAGCCTCTGGTTTCTTCTTTAATCCAATGTGTGTAAATTTTTGGAGCCACTGTCCAGTTATATCATCCAGTAAACATGCTTAAAATTATTGGATTTGGCAAAACCAAGCAATGTATCACCAGTTGGCGAAACAGTTGGACAAATTCTGACGGGCGCTATTCTTCTTCTGTGTGTGGTTGTACATGTATTGTTTTTATTTTCTAGTCAATTAACAGTGCATGATATTTAGCTCAAGCCCAATCTTCAAGAACAAACAAGGCACTACAAGGGGTGAACTACCCTAGCATTGCTTGGCTTCACCTGTACTTGCATCTGAGCCTGACAACAGTGATTTGTTTGTGCAAAAAATATCCGGGCTTATTGTCATGTAATCAGGAAGCGTTGTCGGCTGGTCATATCTACCAAACATACAGATCAGTTGATACTTCTATAAAACTGGCTGGAATACAAATTGTAAAAATGAATATGCACAATATCTTAATTTCTTTCAGACATAAAAAAAAAAACCACTTTTAGCGCGTGTAAGGCGGGCAAATCCTTAAAATGAAAGACAGCTCACGTTCAAAGTTAACTAAGCCAAGAAGGTAGGAGAATATTATTTTTATTTTTTGGTGAAGTATTTTTCCTAACAGCTGCTACCACAGTGGGAATTGACATTTGGCTGTGATCCGTAGGACAGCATGAAACGCAGCCATTCTGCGTGGGCTGTGACTTAATTGTACCGAGCGCGGAACATGTCTTGTCACCTGATACTGTACCAAGCAGCTAGGGTTGTGGTTGAAACTTAAGTATATGTGTAAATTTAGAACATAAAATGATCAAGAAGCTGCCACAACACAATGGTGTGGAAATACTTTGCAGTGTTCTTCACACATGTTCACACGTCACATTGGCGGTCAATTCAAAACATTTATGTCAGAGCATAAAAACAGCTGATGTCTCCTAGCTCTTGGATTAATCAATCACACATAAGCTTGAAAGCATGGGCCTTCAGATCCTCAGTGGGCAACAAAATACTCCACACTTCAAGCGAAGATAATTCAGCAATATATTAATACAAATTCAAACAGGCTGGCACTCGAGAGAATTTTGTAATCTTTTTAATGAAAAATATTCTCTGTCATGAGCTGTCTTTTACTTTAATAGAAGTACAATGTTATAAGTTTTTCTAGGAATTTTTGTAAAGATCCTATTTTTTTCTAAATTTTTCCTCACAATGTTTGTCTCTTCAAACCACTTATCATTCTTATCAGTCTCTTTGGCACAACTCCCCGCTAGGGCTACGGTGCAGCAACATGGTGGCCATCTTGCTGATGTGACAGAGTACAATGTCCAATCCATATCACACCATCCCTATCTACATGAAAACGTACGCAACTACATGGCTGAATATTTTGGAAGTTATGCCAGCTGCGAACATCATCTCTGTTGTATAAATAACACACATTTTGTTTTCAAAGCACACAGGATCATGTCTGAAAATTTTTTAAAAAACTAAGATCTGATCCCAAACTGGAAGAATTTTGATTTTCTAAAAACTGAAAAATGAAATCAAATTTTTTTTAACCAGTTTGGTTTACATATTTCCAGTTGAAATACTGCTTTATGTACTTCTTAAATGTCTAATACAGCTTGCCTTTAAAGAGTTTGGGGGCCTAAATGTTTTTTGGAACTAATCTATTCCAGATATTGCTCTGATAGAGCTGAGCATGCCGATTCAAATTTCTGGATTTCTCGTCTTAATAATGCTATATCACACCTGCCGTCGTGTCAAGGCTCACTTGAGTTACGTTCACAAAGCAGTTAAAACGCAGCACACGTCAGTGGTGTTATCAAAGCCAGTGACAGGGCATTATGTATAGACATGCACATGTGGGTCTGGTTACACGTCAATATGCAAAAAACAACCTCCTTAATAACATTGCAAAACTATCCTACTTTAACACTTCACACTGTAATGTTTTTACTTTACACACAAAACAGGTTTGCCTCTTGCAATTCTGTTTGTAAATCACTGCCAAGACAGAGAATTTGAGTTACTGATATTCCAACACTTTGTCCTATTCTAAATTGGAATTCTCAGTGCCTGAGGTATGCCTTATTCATTTTAATACTTCATAAGAAGTCCTGTCACCATACAATTGTAAAATAAAATAACAAACAGTATTACAAACGTTGCTGCAGGGTTTTTTTTAGGGTTTAATTGCAAAAGCTGTCAATGGTGGGAAAATCGGACAGTTAATATTCAGGCAGGATGATTATAATGGCTGTAGGGTAAGATTAGATAACAACTTACAACTTATGTTAAAAAAAAAAAATTCTTAGAATTTTTGCTGTGTTTCCACGGAAAGGAAATCAAACTCCACGACAACGTTTCACTAAGCTACTCCAGATGTGTGAGAACCTAGACTAAATGTTGAAATTTGTACAACAGAATGAAGCGGCCACCATCAGGACCAGGGAACAAAAGCGGCATAAACAATGTGCCCTCGAGAACAGAATCTGTCAACCTGTCAATTCTGTATGATTTCGATTATGAGACTTATCCATATAATTTCTGACGCAGACTGAGGCAGACACGACTTCAGTTAAGGTCAGAACTGGATGTGACAGAAAATTTTGTTTTCATGCATGTATCATATTTAAAAAAAACTCCAACAAATCCATGGAAAACCTGGTTATGGCACTGTGCAAATTGTTTATAATTTAAGAAAGCAACCCAGATTATAATGGCACTTGCAGTTGAATAGTCTTTTTAATTTAGTGATTGATTAGTCTTTCACCGTGTGTTAAAAAATATATCACTTTAATGTATTACAAGGATTGGGATTAAGGGCAAAGAACATGTTACTTTTTAAAAATCGGACCAGCTCTGGTGCTAGGGTAGCTCGATGTTTAGGGCACCAGTTGGACACCACCCACCTTCTCGCCACGTCCACCTGTACAGAATGATCTATCACCAGATCCGCCGGACATTTGGGGTTGATTTTCTCTGGATCACCCCCCAGGGATTTGACGGCATCCCGCATGGCGGCAAAGTCGACGACGGCAGGTACCCCGCTGAAACACACCAATCGAATACCACCACTACAGTATACACAAAGGGGAGAGAAATAACCACTGTAACAAATCAGTCTCCCTGTCATTTCCAAGAATCAAGACGCAGCACTACAAATGCCTCCAAATGTTTAAAAACAATACTGGGGGCATAATATTACATTAAATGGCCTAAAATTTCGTCCCAAGCCCAAGTTGTTCATTTTTCTTCATTCTGACAGTCCTGTTGATTGCTGGAAGATGTCCTGGGGCTCGTTTGGAAGGTATGATGATATCTTCTACAGGAAAACTGTAGAACTGTATTTTATAGAATTTATTTGCTGCTAAAAAAAAAGAGTTTTTGGGTGGAATATTACTCTTGTGACCTTAGACAGCTCTTTCCAAAAACCATGACAGCTATAACACTTCTCAGTAATGACATGCTAGTTTTGCAGCTGGATTGGGATGAGGTTAACTCCTGGGGCCATCATTAAAAAAATGTTTGTTGTGGCTAACCCAACTGACTCACTCCCAAAATGAATCTACTCTTGCAGGTTTTTATTGGGACATAATTGGAATTTTCTTTTTTATTTTCCCTCCATATAAATTTCATTAAAATCCTTATTTATTTCATTCAGCGAAAGCAAAACAAAAATTTCCCCACTGACCAACCCAATTTTTTGTGAGAGGGTTGTTTAATACCCACAACAAAGAATTTCTTATGGATGGCCTTAACAACAAGCATGACCAGGGGATTTAACGACCAGATATGAGGCCATTTTGTTTGACCAGTGCGTCCAGGTTTCAGTTTTTCCTTTCTCTATTTTCCTCGTTCATTCAAAATGTTAAAAAAAAAAGGGCGTTAATATTGCACCAATTTTCTACATGCAGTTCACACATACACTAGGACTGTTTCTTCTTGCTCAATTAAAAATACGACTAACAAATTGCCATCAACGTATTCATTAATAACACTGATCAGGTAGTTTCAGCATACAGAATTAACTGAATAACAGTCAAGATGTACGTCTATATCCAGCAGCCAAATGACTCACGTGAAGTCCTGCAGTATGACGCGTGAAGGTTTGAAGGGGATCTCCACATTTTTGGTCTGGTTGGCCTCCCAGTTAAGGATGTTCTCCACGTCTTTAGGCTGCACCTGAAAGTTGTCGCAGTTCCTCACTGCCGACTCCAGCAAGACACGGATAGCAAACGGCAGTTTTTCTAAACAAAAAAAACCCCAAAACAAACGAAAACAAAAAATTTATTGATCTGATTTCTGTTTCACGCCGTACTCAAGAATATTTCCCTTACATGACGGCGGCCAGCATTATGGTGGGAGGAAACCCGGGCAGCACCCGGTTGAAACCCACGACCATCCGCAGGATGCTGGCAGACCTTCCCACCTACGGCCGGAGAGGAAAAAAACAAAAAACCTGCTCATCATACACAGGTACTATATATAATGACCGAAGTCTTTGTCCCAAAAAGGTGAGTTCTTGTTGGCAAATAGACATGACACATTACACTTGGACCTGAAATTTACATTTTTCCAGAAGGATATCACCCTACCTTCCCAACAATCCTTTAAACAACATTTTTAACACTCCCAAAATTCTAAGAAACAGGCAAAAAATGACCGGCTTTGTCATGGAAGAAACTTCAGGTCACTCAGTTTATGTACTGTGTACAGCCTGTAGCATATGATAAAATCTCTTTTTTCAGAGCAAGTTTGCATATACACTGCATGAAGGACACGTGTGTCACAGTAATTTAACATGTTTATGGTAACAATACATCACTTTCAATATTTCCGTGCATACTGCACAACTTTTGGGTCAACCATATTATCTGGGTTATGTATACCAGTACATTCATGTACAGCCTCTGGTAAACCACACTGTCTACTGAATTCAGTAGCATAATGTACATGTATGGCAACAGCCTAAAACGAACGTAAACCACAGTATTCACTAAAATCAGTTGCATGAAGTGTCGCCTAGAGTAGAGCAATTCCCATTGTTTATCATGCACATGGGGCACATTATCCCTCTGTTTATGAAGTCATGCCACACTAATCACCAAGTTCCTGAAGGTACGTGACGCATGGCCTGAGGTATGAAAACTTGGTAGCTTATTAAAGAGCCTCCATGAGGTGCATAATGTGTAGAATATCATTAGGTAAACCACGTTATTTACCGACTTCAATTATTATCAACGAGGCCAGTAACGAATGTGTACATCTATATGTGACCCTACATACAGGTAAACCAAAATCACTGTACATGTACGTGAATATACCAAATCTGGGATGAAATTAACCATGCTGTTTAAATGATGCATAAACATGCCAAACTTTTGGCGTTGGTCACTTTCTAGCCCATGTAAACATACACTGGATTTCAAAATAAATATCACTGCACCTATATCATATTTATTTATTTATTTATTTATATGAGTGGTGTTTTATGCTGTACTCAAGGATGTTTCACTTATAAGACGGCGGCAAGCGTTCTGGTGGGAGGAGTCCGGGGAAAACCCATGACCATCAGCAGGTTGCTGGTGGACCTTCCCATGTACAACCTATCATGTAATGTGAATGGTTAATACCGCTACAGAATATACATCAATCTACATGTACAGGCTGTTCTAGGGACACACTCAGCCTAATTTCTCACTCCGGATTACAAGGTTTAAAAACTGGCCTACTTTTAGATAAGTGTGACAGGAGAGCTTGGTAGTGTGGAGCTTAAGATATCATGTGTACACACTATCTCCACGTGTAAATACATACACACGTATAGCAAGTGCTGAGCCCTTATCATGGTGGTGCGATTTCTGTACCTTGTTGTACCGTTACTATAATACTGTGTATGATTAGGAGTTACACAGTACAACCGGATCTTTGGTCCATATCCTACAACTGCTGTATTATATTATATTATTATATTATATATTATATATATGATACCCCGACTGGGGGCCGTCACACAATGACATCGCTCCCTACTGTTATACTAACGTTATCCCACATCCATAGTAGGTAGGCCCATCCCTGGTGTATCACCCTGCCATTCTGATGAGCATTTACCAGACTTTTATGGTGTTAGATAATTAATCCAGGATTTCATGAAATGACGAGAAGCATTTTTGTGTTAAGTTTGTCACGTTCTTGCCAAATTTCAAGTCTTGTTCAGATCTCCATGTACGTGTAGTGTCCGAATGAGTTGATCCAAGTAAAAATTTCACTGCATATAACAACAGATTTGGGGAATTCCACGTTCATAACTTGACTGATCTGACTAAACGTTTTCCATATTGTAATAAAATTATGAATTTAATCCTATCCTGGGATTCCCGGCAAACAAGCACTGAACAGGGTACATGTAGATAGGCAGAGGTCGAAAGTGAAGGTCTTTTTCGAAGTGACAAATTCTGCAGACAAGCAGAATTCCAATGCTTCTTCATATTTCATTACCACTGAAAAATGCAAACAGCCATGAGGACAAAACAGAACTGCACAGCAAGCATACATGTTAAACACGCGCCTGTTCAGAGCTGTACACGTCTCAAAGGGTACAATTCTAGATAAAGGTGTGCGTATGTACCTGTTTTAACGCTGTAAAATCACTACGATTAACCATGGGTTATCATGGAAAGTATATGAATTCACTAACACGTACTTGTACTAGGTTCCAAAACCATCTTCATTTCAGTAAAAATGTACATGTACATGTAATTTAATTTTAAAAAATGTGGAATAAATACGCATGATAGAACATATTCGTGTACAAAAACCAAAAAGAGTTTGGGCAAATACTGACTTCAATATTTTCATCACAGGGTATGGAACCGTGTAATTTCTGTACACAGATTTTACTGTTGGGGGGGGGGAGGGGGAGTAAAAGTTTACAATTTTAGAATATTTACAAAACTTACATGTATTAACAATAATGTTATTAACATGAATGTCTGGATGGCGCCAGTGTCATACAAGCCTGTAGGGGAGAGTCATATCAACAGAGTGATCAATGGGAACAAAAGTCATTGAGATCATGTGAGTGGAGCTCACAGGGAGACTCCCTGCAAACACCTACCAAAACAGACATCACTCAAAGTTAGCACCCAGGCATCATAACAGAGGTCATATCAAAATGTCCCTAAAGCAAAACAAAACGTTCTGCCAGGCTGTATCAACCTGTCAATATGTTGTGTTTATCTATTTCTTAAAACTGACAGCCATCATACAAGTGAAAAATTCCTGAGAATCAAGGCCATTTATTAACAATCTTCAATGAAATGATGAAAGCAGCAAAGTCACAAACCTACATGTATATGCATGTTTCAACTTTCCAGTCTAGTTCTTTTGGAATATTTCCCACATGTTTTCAGTTCAGAAGTTCAGGGAACAAACCCTTCAGATTTTGGCTCTGGGATTCCCTCAGAGGCTTGGTAAACAGTACTTGTAGGCTATTTACCTTATCTGCACCTATAACTGACAGACATTTTAATCAATATTTTCAAACCCTAGATGGAATGTTGCGTCGCTCATGGGGTCTGACCATCACACAGTTGCTCACCTACATGTTCTGTATTTCACGAGATGTTTGGTTTATAAACATGCACTTTCAGAAGCACCAAAAGGGCTCAAAATGATACATGTACTTTTGATGCCAACTTTATTCTGATAATAAACTAATCAAACTTCACAAAACTAAACCCCTCATAAGTGGCTCTATAAGGTGCATTAGAATCAAGCAAAATGTGTCACTTGAAAAATGGTAAACTTGCAGAACAATAAAATGCAAAAAATGAAATGCACAGCTATAAAAAATGAACTCAGGCAGGCCTGCATGTTACGCATCTTCCAGTGCTCATAGATGGCTCTGCTGAAAACTCGTAGTAGAGTCATACCCACCGCACCAAGCATGTGACCACACCTGTGGGTAGACCCGTGATGTCACACTAGTAAAAAAACATCCCACACAAACGTTCTTTTTATCATAGTCAGATTCCACATAAATGTTTCGAAAAGTCATACTCACCATATCGTGGATCTTCTAGTCCTGGCAGATTGTAATATTGATAATCTGCATCACCAGCTTTCAGGCTTTGCAACAGGTGAGAAAATGGATTTTTTCCTAGAAAATCACAGAACATAAGAATTAAAAGAAAAGCAACCTCTAAGATAATATTTTTCAGCAGATAAATGAACATAAGATTTTAACTTGCATTGTCCTATTGTTTTTAAAAGGTGCAAATAAATAATTGTTTCCTTTCCAGTACTTAAAAATTTTTCAATTCCAAATTTCTACACAGGAATAAAAATTAAAACATTAAAATTATCATCAATTCATTTTCTGGTGGAAATAATTTTTAAATTCAAAATATGCAACTTGGGCCTTTTATTTTTGTAGCATTTGGGGGGATATATTTGGCAGCTCTAAGTTGGTTGCCACTGTACAGTGTGAAATGACGTCGTGTTCAATCTCTGACGTCCTGACACTTGTATCCGTTGATCTAGCCCATCCCTGCTCATTCTAACATACCAGTATTCAAACATGTCAAATCCACTCTCAGGTCAACATACAGTCTACTGGACATTCCATGGAATGCTTTCCAGTGAACAGTTTGGGCAATATAAGCGTATGGCCCAGATAAAAGAAATATATAAAGACATATTTTAACTGGATGAAAAACAAAACTTATTGAGATGAAGGCATGTACAGGTCAAAATATATTTTCTCCCTATTATCATTAGAACAAACTCCCATAACACATATTAACTAGTCTAAATTACTTTAAAGGCTGTCCACAGAGGAAGTTTGTCACATAAGATCCCCTACCACACACCAATTATGTATCCCCATTTACATGTACCATAACTGCAAACTCTGCTGGCCTAGACAGGCCAGAGAAGGAGTAGACAGGCCAGACAAGGAGTAGACGGGCCAGAGAAGGCATAGACGGGCCAGAGAAGGAGTAGAATAAAAAAGAGGACAGGCAATAGGATCTGGTCTGCCCATTGTTAGCATATAGACCTGGTTAATACATATGTCTAACGTTTGCTTCAGGGATGTCGTTAGACCGAAGAACACTTTGGCTACAATTACTTCTACAGGTACAGACATGACCAATTGCATGTGATTATCATACTGCGTGACATCTTGTGAACAGGAAGACCATTTAGCTGCGGAAATCTCAATGACTTCAACATGCGTAAATCAACCAGGATCTTTCACCCGTTTCAGTGCCAAATGCGTAATACCCAACAGAGAAGAGACAGAGCTATATACTTGTACATTTTTGTTCTTTCCTAATTAATCAATTATGTATTTATTTATCAGTTCTTTGGAGGCTGGGCTTTTATTTATTCATCCGTTTATTTGGTGCTATATATAGAGATATTTAAGATATTTAACAAATATACAGATGGTTTTGCCTCAGTGCTCTGAACTGGTAAAAACATCTGAGGACGGTGAATGAAAAGGTACAGGCCTACTATTGCAGGCATAGAATTACCAATGGTGCCAGCTACGATCTACCTGGCCAAATCAACCAAAAGAAGAGCGACTTTACAGGTAATCCAGAAACAGAGGCATGGGGTGAGCTTAGCCAATATGTTAATATCAAAAAGTCATCCTCCTCTGAATAAAACCGACACAAATCCGGTTAAAATCAGAGACGACGGCAAGCCAAGAAAAATCGATTACGAAACAAACGCTAAGGCGTTCTCAACGAATCACGTATGATCTCGTTCAAGAGACGGTGTTACTCAATTTGTGCAGCAAATCTACAGCTCATACGCGAGCTTCGAAGGAGTGCGATCAAACCATGCAGCGCAAGAAATGTGGTCACGATTCAAAATGCCTCGGACAGACTGACAACCCTAAGGTTATGTGCAGAAATTATTTACGAACCTTCGACAGCCGCCATGCTGAAGTCGCCAAATGTCACGTGCACAGCTATCAACGTTGTTTAGGTTCGTACATTTCCTACACTATATGTTAATGCTGTACAAAATCGGAACAATGTACGAGATATTCCCACGAAATTTAACCAATGAAAACATGGAATATCTTCAAATGCTGAACAGCTGTACAGAGTAGACTTGATGTGCTTTTGAAAATTAGATGTGTGCCTAAATATGCGTACTACATTTATGATGTCTTGTTGATTGTTACCATTGCGATAATTCTTTTTCTGCCATTCTTTATTAAAGTTTTTTCTTCAGACAGTATATTTGCAGTCGTCTTTGTTAAATGCTCAGATTGTAGTAAATCAATGATAACATATATTTATTTTAGACTGAAAATCCATAAAACAAGGGGAGGTTTAATTTCTATGTATGTGCAAAATGATTTCTTATTATTTATAATATGGTAGGCCTACATCAATATGTTTCACAAAATGGAGACGTAGGTGAAAACATGTCTTCAGATCTTCAGTTTATATCACAATACGGCCTAAAAATTAAGCCCACCTGAAGTACACGCTGAATATTGCATCTTTCTCTATAACAATAAGAAACTAAAAGAAAAAAAAAGAAAAAAAAAGAGAAAGAATAAAATAAAATTACAAAATAAATAAATACAAAAACAAAGACAAAGACAAAACAAAAATGACAAATGAATAAAAGAAAGAGCGTCAATAAGCACACGTCATTGCATATGTTAAGTCAAATCCCCAATCCCAAGAAATTTGCAGTTTGTGCTCATTGCGTGATTACTGGTACGGTTGTAAATATGACAGGGTGTAAATTGGTGGATCACGTGCATATTTGGGAAAGTTCCCCAGCTAACTGCCAAACGACATTGGTTTATTCTGGGCACGCCGGTGTATTGGTGTGTCAGTATGCACAAGCATTGTTAATTGATATACAATTTTTAGGACCAAATCGAACGTTCCTTTTAATTTTGGCTCATGTCATGTCAGTTTTGCCGTGACACAGCTAGGTGACCTATTTATATGGCCACGAGAAATGAAATGAGCTCAATTCAACAGCTATAAATACATGTATAGTTAGGGTAATTGACATAATATACTAGGCTTTTATTGCAATAATTAATGTACATTCGCTACATAACGTCAGATATACAAAACAAAATGATTACTTGTTCCATAGGGGCCTAAGTACATTCTACATGTACTCTATATGGATGTATTAAAGAAACAGTGACGGTCATCCATAAGACGAATTCCATTCATACACACCATGCAATGAATTTTTTTCCCTCAAAACACGTTCGTTTAGTCATTATTTCTTAAAGCGGGGGCCTCCGTGGCTCAGTTGCTTGGCGCCCTAGCGCAGCGTATTTCAGGGCCTCCCATCAATGCGGTCGCTGTGAGTTCAAGTCCAGCTCATGCTGGATTCCTGTCCGGCCGTGAGCGGGTAGGCTGCCATCATGCAACCTGCGGATAGTCCTGGCTTTCCGTCCCGGGCTCTGCCCGATTTCTTCCCACCATAATGCTGACCGCAGTTGCATTTAAGTGAAATATTCTTGAAGCACGGCGTGAAACACCAAATAATTAAGCAATTAAGTAATAAATCTTTCTTGAACAGTAGTAAAGACATTTATCTAAAGTCTATATATTTTAATCTAGATGATGGCTTAGTTGTTGGCTTCACGTACATATACGTTGATGTTTAGTATGCCGCTACTTGAAAATCACGTTTGGCTGCGGTGCCGATACTGACAAAATTCGTCTGGAGGGCTATGGTTAGGCCTATGTGAGAGGCACTTTTATACAGGCTAACAGGAAATCTTTCTGAGCGTAAATTCACAGTTTGTAACAAAAAGAAAAGCTTGATTGAATGTGACATGTATCTGTGTCCATGGTGCCAAAGACATTCGTTCTATATGAAACTTCTTCCTTCCCTTGTTTCCGTCATAATATTTTGGGAAAAACTGGCGCGGCCGCCGCCGTCAACAGTTTTCACATTTGATTATCATTTCTCGGCTGGAGTTTATGACATTCTCATCTTTTGTGGCAGTTTCTCGCAAAAACAAAAACATATATAAAATAAAATAATGAATTCCAACGCGAGAAGAAGACCTAATTAAAATGGCGTGCGGGTGGGGAGGGTGATTAAAAAAAAAAAGAAGCCATATGTCTGATTCGCCTGAATTTAGGCCTAGAGACCGTTACACATTTGAATACATTGAATTGCGCAAACCGCTCGAGACATTTTTAAAGATAGAATTTTTAGAAGCTCGTTTGATTATAACTTGTTTTGATTTTTTTTTTCCATATAAGCTTTTTATTCATGGAGGCATATAGACGCGCTTAGGTCTGTGTATAAGCCTATAGGGCCGATAAGCCTATCCATTGATCCATCACGACCACTGTTTTAACTAAATGGACCACACGACCTGATTTTCTGTACAGAAAATTACTGATATTTTCCTACTTTTATTACTGTTATTTTTTGCCCTTGTATTCCTGTCAAAATATATGTCCGCATGTCAAGGATGTGGATGGCGAGACATAGCCTATAAATAAGGAGCAAGAATTGCTTGGATATGATAGAAGGAGGTATAGAGCGGAGGGATTTGTACTGTTAGACAAGTTTTAGTCCACCGTACAACGTGATCTCCTCGTTGCTGTCAAGCAGACGACCTAGAAATCTGCTCACGGTCGAAAATGACCAGGTTGAGTTGGCTGTTACAGGTTTGTTACTGAAACTAGCTGATAAGAGCTAGTTTCTTGCTAAATCCATTTAAATAGAATCCCGGGTGCCTAATTAAGGTTTGATTGGATGAGGTGGATGAAGACATTGGTCACAATTCTGTTGAACAACAACAACGTAAGTTTACAACTGTCACTTCCAAGTCCCATCAGTTTACGGGCCCGCGACTGTACGTTGAATGCAAACCATTGTATCGTGTGTAACACTTATTTTCTTCTGTATATGTACATATAGTTGTTTATTTGACTGGTACTGTAGCCAGTATTCAGGAAAATTGTACACAAATAAGGGTATACCATGTCAGCTGGCATGAGTTGTCAAAGCCTTCAGGCTGTACGTGGAAAGGTCTGCCACCAACCTGTCGTGGGTTTCCTCCGGGTTCTGGCCGGTTTCCTCCCACTAAAGTTGAGTACGGCGAAAATCATCAATCAAATAAATAAATCAATCAAAGCCTTCGTCAATGATTTAATTTTCTAATTGACCTGCTGAAATAACTGTCGCCTCGTACACATGTCTATCTGTATATTTGACTACATGTATATTCATAGGTTTGACACTAGCAGGTGCATGGTTTTTCACAATCTGTCTTAATTTAGCCACCCATTGTTTCATGTGTTATGTTGTGTGTTTGTATGCATCCGTCCTGTACATGTGTCTGATGCAATATTAATTGTACAGATAGAAGAATCCAAGGATATAACGATGAGGAAAGTGGCTCCTTATTGTGCATAATTGTATTACATTTCTTTAAAGTTAAACTCTTTTCAAGGAACACATTTTTCTTGATTCTGATGATACACTCACCTTTTCAGAGCCACTTTAGAATTTTTGGGTGCAGTTTGATTAAGTTCTTATGACATGTATGAGAAGACCTTAAGTTTTGGCATCACAGAGATTGTTTTAAAGCTTTGACATGCTTCTGGAAATGCAGTTGTGCAGGCCAAACTGTAGGTGAGATAGAGTAGTGATTACAGTGCCGGACACGTCTGAAGAAGGCCACGTCAGGTATGAGGAAGAGATAAAACTACCGGACATTTTCAGCTTCAGAGGGGATCTATGCTGTTGATTCCTCCCAGTTACGGTAGGGTTCAAACTCTAAATGTTGCCAGCCTCTAAACCCATTTTGCGTAAATAGATATTCAGTATGTACTGTGTATGTCTTTTGTATTACCGCCTCATTGGCCGTGTGGTTAGAGCATCCTCCTCAGGATCTGAAGATCCTGGATCAACCCCGGATTGGGAAATACCAAAGACTTCAAAAATGGTAATGGTTGTTGCGACGCTTGGCACTCGGCACTTAAAGGCTAGGAAACATGACTGGTTGGCCTGGTGTCAATATAATCAAACTAGGTGGAGTGTCATGCCTGGTGTCTTTGGCATGATGGTCCAATGAACTCGCCTTGCCACAAGAAGACAAAGTATTATGTACATTCTAAGAAGTCCTCATCATTATGTGACTGAAAAAATTGTTGAGTACGATGTAAACGATCAGGTATTCATGTATGTCTTTGCAATATGTCAGTGACCTATTTAATATCTTCAGAAATTAAACATCATTTGGTGTACTTGTAAACTCTCTTATTAATGTACGGTTGCTATTATCAGTGTTGCTATTATCACTGCCTTCTATAATCTGCTTATGTCAGCCTAAACACTATAATGTCCACTCTGCTTTGGCAGCTTTTCTCCCTTTTTTAAACTTTGGAAGTGATGTGTATAGATAGGTTAAGCAATCTGGTTTGATAGACTAGAGCACTTTCCTCATGTCTGTGGTGGTTTATATGGCCTGATTTCACATCAGCCAAGAGGCCAGCAAATATAAGAGGTTATAAGAAGTTTGAAAAGGTCTTAATGAAAGTTTAACACAAGTTAACAAAGACCGATCTATAGACAATACTGCAATATAAATTACTGAACAGACAAGAAAGCCAACATAAAAAAGACATGTCAAAAATGAAACAATATACAGGACACTGGTCAGTGGTGACAGTCACATACATGTAGCTGTCAAGTGGCAGCTGTGTTGTTATTTCCTCCTCTACATCTGTGTTCCATCAGTTACCAGGAAAAGATTTGATATTAAACATTCACAGTGGATGATGTACACATTTTACTATGGGTGATCTGGTTACAGCTATGCCACCTGTCCAAACCATGTTAGAAAGTGCACACCTTTTCGGTTTTGTTTTTTTCAGCCGTTATATGAACGTCATTTTTTTATTTCTAAGACAGCTGACTGTTGTACAACATGTTCATGCGTGTCTGCAGCAATATAGAGAATGATAAAAACTACAGACTGGATTAATGGAGCTACTGTACAAGACGTGATTATCACCTGATTGTCTATTTCACGCACTTCCTCATACATACATGTACAACACCCACGGGACTGAATTTAGAACACACATTCTTCCTTTAGATGACGCTCTTTTCCTGTTTTGACCCTAATTATAATATCTAGGTCATTGTCACTTGAATGCCTTTGATTGTAATAGAATGCTTTTTATGTACACTGCATTGCATACATCAGATACTGTGTTAAGAAACTGTTGACAGATCTACTTAAAAATGTGCTACTTCCCAGGTATGTTACATGTATACCTCCTGTTGAACTGTTGCATTATGTCTGTCATCCTGCTCGTTAGAGTTTTATATAGGATAAACGCTTGCATCGTAGAATAGGCCACATGTTTTGAAGTTAACTGACATTGAATTACAGTTAACATTTGTTGCGTTATATCGAAACAGCAACAAGTTTTAAATGGAAAAAAAAACTGTTAGAAGGGTATCCTCATTGGAACATGATAAAACATTTAGGATTGAAGGTGGTGACTTTGGATTATGGATCTGCATGTAGTACGTGGACTTGTGACCTTGCATATTATGTGAGACTCTTGTAAGCCTGTCTTTGCTAATGCATGGCCTCCACGTCACCTAGCTACATGTATAACACATGGATACTTTATATTCATGGTACTGTCTATGTAAAGATATAGATGTCTGTACATACATCCATGTAAACGTTGTAATTTTGAAGCAATACGTTGATATTCCCAGATGTGTGCTTACAGGTGTGAGAAGGGAAACACGTACATGTAACTAACATACAGAGTTAGCGTGGGGGAGGGTAAAGAAATCTGGATGACCAGATACCCTGGTTTCAAATTATGGCTAAATCTATGTAACTGTATGCTTATATATGTATGTATATATATATATAATATACAGCAAATGCATGTGCTTGTATACATGTGTAAGTAGTGTAACATGGACATGCGTATGCATGCAAAGAGTAATCAGATTAAGGTTGACAGCTTTTATTATGACTCTTCAGGTCACAGATTGTGCAAGTGGGATTCTGACCTCTGACTGAGCAGCATTGGTCACAGAGAGTGCCATTCACACCCAAGTACAATTGCAGGGGAGGATATACACCTGTCTGTGGCCTTAACAATATCAACAAACAGCTGGTGGGCCGGTGCAACACCTGGCACCGACAGACCAGCACATTTCTTCCTGCCTCTGGAAGGACTGGTACATTGAAAACAGGCTTCATTCGTAATACAGTGCACATGTAACCGGGTTTTAAACACTTGGTACAGTGGAAGTGATTGGTCATGCAAGTATGTGTACATGTGTGTGCCGTAGAAACTGCTTACAGTAGGACAGGCACACACTTGTGAGGGTTGTTGTCGCATTGCATGGCTAGACCCTCATCTAAGTTACCAATGAAAGACAGCGAATTTCCACCCTCTGTTATTGGAAAGCAAGGAATTTTTTTTTTTTTTTTTTTTTTTGGTAATTTTGCCAAGAGCCTTTTATTTAATGTTAGAATGGGTTACAGAAGTTGTTGTAGAGGAAAAAGCGAAACGCTCGGAAATTTCGTTCAAAGTGACAAGTTTATTAAAGGAAAACATATTCGTGCGGATGTACTTGTGATGTCTGTGATCTGTTGGTGAAGTTTTGATGCCTTGTAGGCATGCATGTTAGCAAGTGAAAACTATTGGAAAATGTTTTATAACAAGGTGGGAATTTTTCTATTTGCACAGTAGTATCAGTGTTTACCAGGATTTGACCTACGTGCACATTTGTGCAGTGTTTTGCGTCTTCCATTTTTTGTAGTGCACTTTTTAAGTGCTTGAATTTTAAACAACCCTTGCAACTAGATGACGGTTTGGACGACTGACTTTACAGATCCAAAACCATGAAGGTTAACAAGTCATACAGTAATTAATCATCCAAGGAAAGAAGAAATAAGAAAGGAGTCAAAATGCAGGAAAACGAAATTCAGGTGATCGAGTTGCAGATGATGGACCGTCGCAAATATTACCCGCTGACGCTTATGAGCGGGTTCATGGTGCGCGGCGTCCTGTATCCATTCTCGCTCATCAAGACGCGCTTACAGATCCAGAAAGGTCGCAGCGTCTACAAGGGCACCTTCGACGCTTTCCTCAAGATCAGCCGTAACGAGGGATTCCGTGGACTCTACAGAGGATTCTGGGTAAACTCCGTACAGATTCTGCCGTCGTTGGGGTACATTAGCACATACGAAGTCACAAGGACGTTTCTTAAGGAAAAGCTGCATGTCGACAACAACAAAGTGCGTTCGTTTCTAGGGGGCGGCTGTGCTTCCATTGTGGGTCAAACGTTAACAGTACCTGTTGATATTATTTCACAGCATATGATGCTGCTGGGATCCAGACTTCAGAAAGAAGGGAAGCAAAATGTGGACGCTAAATTAGCGTCGTTACAGACCATCGAAGTGTCAGAGGAAGCCAAAAGAACTCGACTGGGAGCTGTAATGTCGATCATTCGTAATGTGTACAAGAGGGACGGAATTCTAGGATTTTACAAAGGATATTGGGTATCATTGGTTGTGTTTGCTCCAAACAGTGCACTCTGGTGGTTCTTTTATGATACGTACTGTGGTGAGTGTTGAAAGTTGAAGACCAAGGCCTACTTTTACAAAACTTTCCAACTTGATAAAGTAATGAAATTTTCTGTAAGGCCATCGTTAAAAGAATTCCTTGTTGTGGGCAACACAACCCTATCACAAACATATGTTCGGGCGTTAGGGATATTTTCTTTATTTTATACTTGCTAATAAAATAGATAAGACTTTAAAAGAAATTAACATGGAGTGAAAAATGAAAAAACCAAATTCCGTCTGAAGCCAAAAAAACCTTTAGGGTAAGCCATTTTTTGGAGGGTCTGTTGGGTTTACGTGAAACAAACGTGATTAATCATGGCCTAATTTATTATGGATGTTCATGTAATAATACTAAGAATGTAATATTACATGTACTACTAATAGTAATGTAATATCCTCTTCTCAACCAAAATATATCAAAAGAAACCCTAATTGTATAGGTTTAATCTGAAGCTTTGTTAAAGCCAGCTGATTGTGTTTAAAGTCCATCAAATGGTTATAAAGTTAGAATACCTTTGCCTTTGTTTTAACTGGAAATGTTGTAAGTACCAATACCGCAGGACATATATACAGTCGATATTTTTACTTTTTGACTGAAAATGTTACACCGACCTATCCCATTGTTAAGCAACGAATAATGTTGTAAACTCTTCTGTACAGTACTAGATTATTGGTAAAAGTTTGCTTCAGCATCAGTTAGAAAAGATGGCGCATTATCAGTAAAAACTTCTTACAGCATCAGTTAGAAAAGATGTCGCATTATCAGTAAAAACTTCCTACAGTATCCATTATAAAAGATGGCGCATTATCAGTAAAAACTTCCTACAGCATCAGTTAGAAAAGATGTTGCATTATCAGTAAAAACTTCTTACAGTATCCATTATAAAAGATGTTGCATTATCAGTAAAATCCTCCTGCAGTATCCATTAGAAAAGATGTCGCAGTATCAGTAAAAACTTCCTACAGCATCAGTTAGAAAAGATGTCGCATTATCAGTAAAAACTTCTTACAGTATCCATTATAAAAGATGTTGCATTATCAGTAAAATCCTCCTGCAGTATCCATTAGAAAAGATGTCGCAGTATCAGTAAAAACTTTCTTCAGTATCCATTAGAAAAGATGTCACATTATCAGTAAAAACTTCCTACAGTATCAATAAAAACTTCTTACAGTATCCATTAGAAAAGATGTCACATTATCAGTAAAAACTTCCTGCAGTATCAAAAAAAACTTCTTACAGTACCCATTAGAAAAGAAGTCACATTATCAGTAAAAACTTCCTACAGTATCCATTAGAAAAGATGGCGCATTATCAGTAAAAACTTCCTTCAGTGTCCATTAGAAAAGATGTCGCATTATCAGTAAAAACTTCCTTCAGTATCCATTAGAAAAGATGTCACATTATCAGTAAAACCTTCCTGCAGTATCAATAAAAACTTCCTACAGTATCCAATAGAAGAGTTTTCCGGTTATTGGTCATTTTTATAATTTTTGTGAGTGTAACATTATCGATCCAGTATATTTGTCATTGTAACATTATCAGGCTGGTACTTGCTACATTCTGGGTCACAACAACCTGCACTACGCATACATACAGGTACATGTATAGGTTCCCAACCAACATTACCATTTTGAGAGCACTGTCTGAGTGTTCAGTCAATCACAAGTATATCATCTGTGTTTAGTGTGTACAATTCCATTCCTGACTACTGTCAGAAATAGGAGTAAGAGCCGGGAAACAAACCAGTCAACCTTTTCAACCAGTTAATGAATCACCAAACCAGTCAGCCAGGGCCTGTATTATTGATTCTATTACAAAGTGACCTTCAAACCCACAAAGCTTCACATGGGCTTTGTAAAAGTAGCATTCGGTCATTCTTTGCTCACTTAACTGATCAGTCATTCAAATTTAGTAATCAATAACTCTGTGTTACAGGTGTGATAGCCTCATTTGCCCCTCTTTGGGTGCCCCACCTGGCCATTCAGTGCCTGGCCGCTCCTCTAGGGGGCATTAGTTCTACCGTCATGACCAACCCTATGGATGTGATACGAGCCCGAATACAGGTGAGTACAGGCGTACTGGTAGTTAAGAACACACATCATGGTCCTGATGAACAGGTGACAATAACCTGCTGTCATCCAGTGAAAGTGAATTACATGTACATTTGTCTGTTCATTGACCAATGTGGCCATCCTTTAAAAATAGTTTTGTTGGGCATAACCCAGCCCTATAAAAAAAGGTGGTGTCAGGCAGTAGAGAATTTTGATGTTTTTTGTTTTATTTTCTTTCGTTTTATTTTGGCTTAGGGAAATGACAGTGATTTTGAACAGGTGAAGATGGAGAGAAAATTTTTTTAAAAAATTATATCGAAATACCAGTAAAAACCTTAATGTAGTGACACTTTTTTGAGGGTCACACAGTTTACGCCCAACAAACATATTTTTGATGGCAGCGTGAGGCATCCTATTGTAATCTTGTGAAGAGACAATGAGCAGATGATGCCCTCTGTTCCAGTGAGGCGGCATCATCAATAGGGTTGGCCGTGAGACTGGTACAAGGTGACAGTGGGGATGATCATATCACTGAAATAATTCTGACATCTTTACGCTCCAAACGAAGAAGTGTTTAATTGACCTCATTCTCTCTGTTTACCACTCATGGATGATACGGTACATATAACTATATGTTATATATAACTTTATGTTATATGTTACAAGTAAAGGAGGGAGTGTGATAAACAGACTTTTTCTTCAATCACTAGAACGCACAAGGTAGAGGTTGAATCCCAGCCTTAGACAGAGCTTTTGTAGATTCCCGTGCTGTCATTGTTTGCGGACGTTTGGTGACCAAAGCTGATTGACAATAAATATGATTGTTTGGGCACTCTTAAGTTTTGCGACTAGCATGATATGCATATCAGTATGTCACCCTGGGAAAGACCCTCAGTAACTTGCCAAAAGTCTGTGGTTTTCACCATGCACTCTTGTTTCCTCCCCCTATGCATTGTATTTATAACTGAAAAGTTATTGTGTTTGCCATCAAACAACAATCAAATAAATAAATCGATGCATGTATACTGTTCACAGGTAGAAGGAACCAAATTTGGGGAGACTGTGCGAACACTGGTTAAAGAAGAGGGTGTTAGACTCGTGTTGAAGGGATTGTCAGCCAGGATGGTGCAGTCCATCTCTTTCTCCTTCTTTATAATCCTCGGGTATGAGTCTATCAAACGCTGGAGCATTTTAGAGGAACACCGAAGCTCTGTGCGCTGGTGACGACGGCATTATGTAGGATGTTATTTAATGTAGGAGGCCAAACTGAAGGGGTTTGGCTTGATCTCTTGATAGATTAGGAGAGTAATAGATGCTGACCTCAAGAACGTACAAGAGAGTTGTGGATAGGCTGGGCTCCATTGTGATGGGTAATAGGCCACACCAATTTAAAAGTTTTTCTTTTACTTACAGAAGAAATATTTCTTTCAGTGTTACAGGAGGGCTTACAAATGAAATTAAATCTGACAGATCATCTAATCTGTGGGAAACGTGGACTACATGTATGCCGGCAGTTTGTCCTCTTACTGACAGCCTTTATACTGGATTAAAAGGCCTGGAATAACAGGAACAGATCATAGGATCATCTAGATGGAGGTTGGACAAGAAAAAAGTGGATTTTCAATGTTTAAATTCCAGTTTTGGAAGTTGATTTGCCCCTGAAACACCAAAAAAAAAAAAAAAAATTGATGTTGCCTAACACGAAAACTTCAGGTTATGGTATTGCATTTATTATCACCTTGACAATGTAAATGTGTCTTATTGAAGTGAAATAGAACCCAAAAAAAGAAGCAGAGATTTATCAGATGAACAACTGCAACTGCAGCTTGGACGAGGTCTAAGTTCATCTAAATGATTTAAGTGTATGGTGGATATCATAATCCATATAGCCAATGTTTAGGCTTCATTTGTACTCAGGACATCACAAGTATACGTCACACTAAGCACAGGTATTGATGTTGGGATAGCATTTTTTTTTTCCAAAAGATTCCCTCCGAAAAAAAAATGCTCACATAAACTTTCTCTGCAGACACTGGGAAATATGAATAGAGAAAAAAAGGAGAGGTGCCATCAAACCTGGCAGAATGGCCTTCCACTGGTAATGCAGTCCATGGGCACACGTTGATTTGTCATCAGGATGGTTTGCATCCAGATTACGTCTGTATTGAAAGCACAAGAAGAGGGCCTATATAGTTCAAACAAATGTGTTTAAGAACAGTATTCGGTTAAATCTGTTTATTGGCACACTATAGCCTGGAAGAAGTTCTCTTGAGTTTCGTAAAAATCTGCCTGCAGATATGTACATGTTCTTACTGTGAGGGTGCGGTCAGTGTATTACTGAGGTAGCCGTAACACGTAAGCTGGCAGAATAGAGATTCAGGGATTCTTGACTTTATCACGTTTTCGAGAGGCCAAATGTTTGTTTGTTTAACCTCCTAGATAATTGTCAGTGCTCATTGCATTACAGTGTGCAGGTGTACATATACTCACATATCAAACAGTATCTTCTTTGGAGATGACAGTCAAAGAGACTGTTGAGGGTTAATTCACCCTTGGGAAGTGCAGTCACCCAGGAGCCTCTCAACAGCTCTGTCTGACTTCCTCTCCTGCGGTACGTGGGTTGATCTGCCAGCAACCTGTGGATGATCATGGGTTTGCAATGGGCTCTGCGCCGTCATATTGCCAGCCACGGTAAATGAAACATTCTTGAGTACAGCTTAAAGCATCAATCAAATAAATAAATAAATCTAAGACACTGTTGTACCAAAGGTTCAGTGTAACTATTCCACCAAGAAGTCACAGGTTTATTTCTAAAATGTGTACATGTAACCCATATTTGTTTTCAAAGTAAAGAATTTCTTGGTTTATGTTTACCAAAAAAGTTTCATTTCCTCATGTTTTTCCCTGAATACACATTTCTCGGAAAGTTGAAACACCGTAGAAACCACATGATGTCACGGGAGATGCGCTTATGAGAAAGGGGGAGAGTAATTTACCTAGTTTTGTGAAAGCTGGACATGTTACTAAGATTTTATTTATTGATTTATTCTTTTGTGGCCATCAGCATTGTTTATGTACATGGTGGGTAGTTTTTTTTTGACTGAAGCTTATGGATGGTGTTAAATTTGAAGATTTGTTGCAGCTTATATTTTTAAAAGTTTCATTGTCATTTGTTCCCGTTAATAAATTATATTTCATGAAGAAACTCTTCCATTTGTCCCGAAGGGAAACAGTCTTTAGGCTTTTAGAAAACATTTTCACTGAACTGTTCAAAAGACTCGATTCCATCAATGAAAGCTTTACACCCGCTATTGCCTTGTACTTCCAAAGTGCGGGTCAAAGATTTGGCTGAAGTGCTGTGACGGGCCTTGTATAGTTTCCTACATGTTTTATTCTCAGATAGAAATCCCAGTCATAGATATTATTTATGCTTCTGCTGTAAATTTGCGCATATAAATACCCCAAATGACCTAAATTTTCGACCATAAAAGTGTATTTTTAGAGTCAGGTTTAGGTGAAGAACAATTACTTTTGGTGTTTAAACATACGTTTTCCCAATAGGTTATTATTCTACTTTCCAAACCAACCTCAAAATGCCTTCTAAAGTCAGTGGAACTCACAGAATCAGGAAATAAGAGTAACTTTGTCATGGGCAGATTTTTAGGTCATTTAAGGTAATGCTATTTATGTAGATATCGCGTATGTACATTTGTAATCAAAACTGAACCAAAGCTATACCAAGAGTCCAGTGTAACTGGAGTGTGTATCTGTTGTGCAATGTGCTCTGAAAGATTTATATTTTCTGGGAAAAAAGAAAAACGTGTCAGCACAGGGTATCTGGGTAAGAGTAATGCCCCTTCTCTCTGCCAATATTTCGTATCTGATGTAGATTATAGCTTTGTGTACTTTCCCTCTTTTCATTCCTTATTTTACACGAGCTGAGTTTATGTTTCATTTATGTTAATTGCATGTAGATCTTGGATTTGTAATTGTCATGGGATGGTATTTTTTGATGGGATTCCAATGCAAAAATTGTTCTTGTAAATCAAATTTACAAGAATCTGTCTTCATGTATAGAAGCAGAAAAAAAATATGATTATTTAGGTAAATCTCTATAGAAATAAGTATTTGTCTCTATCGTTTCTCTCTCCACAGATTACATTTTATCAGGTTACATATATTTGCCTTGAGAAAAAAGTATTAATGGACAATTTGAACATACAAGAATCAAAAATAGGATTTTCACTCTGTCTGGCCAAGTTGGGTGAAAAGATTAGTTCCACTTTGACCCGTCTGACTTTCAAAAAAGTGTAGTTTGCTTCACAAATAGAAAGATAAGCAGTTGATCTCAAAATGTGTCCTTTCATAATATGCAATGCCAATGTTAACAGCTAGACCCCTGCAGGGGCAATGTTCCCTAAATAGGGATTGTAGGCTTGGTTGTAACTGCTTTGGGGATAAAAGTCAGACACATAGTTATCGTCACGGTAGTTACCATCAAGGTGGTTATCATCACAGTAGCTATCATCACGGTAGATGTCATCATAGTAGTTATCACGGTAGTTACCATCGTGGCAGCTATCATCACGGTAGTTATCACAGTATTTACCATCATGGTAGTTACGTTCAACCATAGCAACTTAGTTAATTATTCCTTTGTGGAAGGGGCTCATTTTTTAGTTGAAACTCGATTTTTACCGATTGTATAACCTTGTAAGTTGTTAAAGATTCATTTATAATGCTTAAAATCCTGGGAACAGCGATAATGTCTGACCCAGTTTCAGTCATTTAGTGAAATGTACATTGTCAATCAGACAAACAAATAAATCAATAATGTAGACAAGAACGTCTGTGATAGGCTAAAAACTTGTGTTGAGTTGAATATACAACTGCACGTATACGGCTGAGCTGAGAAAGGTGCCATGGGATAAAATCCACATTTTTTTCATTCCAGGGACTGTTCTTAACCAAATAAGCAAAACCACCATGTATAGTTTTCATTTAATATGATGTTTAAGTGTCACAGTTCTTGGTGCATCGTGGAGAGCTCACTTCCCTTTTGTTGAAATATTTTTGTGTAGTCGGTGTCAAACAACCATACCAACTCTGATTTAAATCTGTTTATGTTAGACACAGGGCTCTGTCATTAGTTTCCAATGTTCAGTCGGCGTGAATGACAATCTTGGCGAATTTATCAAGCTACAACTCTCTGATTAGTAAAGGGACATAAATTCACGTTAAACTTATTACTTAAACATTGCATGTTAGAGTGATGTCCCTTAATGTGAGCACTGATATCGCATGCAGGGCAACGTGAGTTTTCTACCATGCACAGCAGGAATCGTTGCACATCCTGGATGTTCATGTACATTGAAATGGTTATTTACATTTATATTTCACAGTCATATATTGCATTGTAGTATCTTGCCAAGATATTTGTTAGACATCTTATAGCGTCTTCCCCCGCCGATAAGGGGGGATGTTGTAAATTCAGCAGTTTCTAATAACACATGCCCCTAAACCCCTATAATACATGGCGGTTGCTTTAAAAAAAGAATTTAATTAAAGCTATTTATATATAGTATTTTATGGCGTACTGTATCCGTTGTATTAAACCCAGATTTTGTACCCACATTTACGGAGGCGGATATTGCAAATTCAGCAGATTTTTTAGTGGTGGTACATAACTCACTCAGCATGCGAAGAAACTGAACAGGCCTACTCCAAATTCTAAAGAAATGCATGCGTACTAACTATACTTGCTAGCATTTTATTAAAACTGTGAAGGCCTAATTTATTCTATTTAATTTAAGGTAAACTTCAGGGAGTGATTCCCGCCCTAAAATTTAAGATCTGCTAATATGTGAGATGTCGTGCACCACATTAAGTTACAAAACCACGACAAATAGGACTTGTATTCTTGACCGTTATCAATGGTCAATTTGAAATGAGATACGAACCAAACTAAAGGTAAACGTATTAAGCCATGTGTTGTTAAGAAAGATGATACTGTTTATGGATACAGATATTTCAGCCTTTAAATTGTGCCGAACGGATAGTGCACTCTCAAGCTAATAGGCGTATAACTCTCTTACTACTGCTGTATTTTTTGGCAAAAATGCACATCCACATAATTTTGCAGTACGGAATTAGCGTGTACATCCACAGTCACGTGTGCATCCACAGTCACGTGTGCATCAGTGATACACAGTGTGTGTAGTCCGATACGCATGCGTTCTGGATGTGCAATTTTGTACACAGTAGTTTTTACCCAAGAGTGTGGAACTGAATGTTTTAAATTTGACATTGTAAACTGGACTTTCTTGCCAAGCGCGTCAGTAGAGTGTTAGCCACATATGACACTTGTTCACATCACTGATAGTGTCTATTGAATATAAGGTCACCTGTTTATTTGTGGGCCTGTACTTATCAGTCTGGGTAAAGACAGGTGTCGTCGTAGGGGTTCGTACCGGCCAGGCGTTTCGGTTAAGTATAGAGCGGCTGTTAACTAACAACTTATGCCCTATATTGTCACTCTGCGTGAAGTTTCCCTTCATATTGAGATTCGCCTTTCCCCTAATATTGGATCTCCTTATGCTGCTTTATAACATCTTACATGGCATTGTTTTATTCCTAAATAAGTAGTCTACATTTGACTCGCTTGGGTCATCGTTTCATTGGTCATTACCGACGCAAGTACTGCGTATGCGAAGGAATATATTCCTAGCCTAATGAAAAGTTTCCCCTCTGCGTTTTTCCCCTGTCTGTATCCAGGCCGTGATGAAATACTGATCTACATGTTCTCAGTTTTTTGTCAGATTCGGGGTTATTAATAAAACCATGTGCGTGTGTGGTTTTATGGGTTTAAGTCTGTACTATCAGCAAATTTAGAAAATTGTATCTTCATGTAAATGTAGTTGACAATCAAGTAAATCGAACTCAAAAACCTTGCACCCCGTGACCTTTCACCCTGTATAACTGGGATCTGTAATCGCGAATACTCTGTTGGCATTTAACAGATTTGGACGTCCTAGAGGCCACCCTAAAAATTCTTCCATTAAATCCACCATATGACGGATTGCTTTTCCGTTAGTCTGACGGATTAATCCGTTTCTGTTTCTGACAATGAATAAATCCGCAAATAGGACAGATTAATCAGTTAGATCAGTTGAAAGGCAATCCATTATCCCTTACATATCACATTGAACGGAATATTTTTTTTTCAGGGTAAGCACAGTATCATTCCACTAGAATGTAATCATTTGGACCACGATGCAATTAAAGCGTAGTCAACTGAGGCCTGGTTTTGGCTCATTGCTTATAGTTCAGTGTGAACATTTGATGTTGTGTAACCCATTTTTGCCTTCATTTGAACATTTAGTTTCATCCATCTTATCAGGTAAATTAGTACGTATTCGGTCAACGTATGTTATGAGCCAAAATATCGAACAAAAATTAAGATCGCTCAGAGACGATTTTAAGAAGCGATGTTAAATTTCTTTTAAATGCCTTGTTTATATATATGCAAAACATTGTAAAATACAGACGCTCGCAAACAGGCGCGCTACAATTTTGGCGGTTTCACTTTCATTAGTTAGGAGATGACCGGTTTAGAAGCTCATCGTGCCATGTTAAAACAAAACCGACGCCATGATTTATGGTTACGCGCTACAGACGGAAGTGCCACCATGAACATGGCGTCCTTTTTGTTTTAACATGGAGCGATGAGCTTCTAGGCCGGCCAGCTCCTAATTAATGAAGGTGAGGCGGCCGAAATTGTAGCGCGCATATTTGCGAGTGCCTGTACTTAGGAAGGAGAGGTAATATAAGTGGCTGAGTTGCGAGGAGCCAGAACTCTGGCACTACTCACAGGAAATTAAATGGAAGGTTGTATAGCGACATCCAAATATCGGAGCAACAGTGGAGTTCATGTAGGACTATATGCGATTGAGATACAGCCCAAAGTGGTGGGAACAAATGTGTGATTTTGTTGTTTCGTTGACTTGAATGTATCCGAAAACCCACTAGAATGTTTTCGTAGAATAATGACATCAAAATATACATTTTTGTTCATTTCTGCTGTTTGTTCTTCTATTTAGTTCTTCTTCATCTCATCCTTAAGATGTAATTTTATATGAAGGCCCCCGTGTACTCACTGGCTTACACGGTCTGACGGTTTTTCGGGGCAATTCTGTGCTGCAGGTGGATGGTGAGGTCGTGCTTTCAAAGCCAGCACTGGCTTTGTAAGGTACACCGAAGTTTGTATGGTACATAGTTCACTTAAGTTAATGCAGTGGTTTTCGCTGGGCTCTCCGGTTTAATCCAGGCTCTCCGTTGTTGTAAAAGATAGTTTATATAGGCAGGTTAACTCAGAGGAATTTCTTCCAATTACCGGTGAAAATAATAGAAGTGAAGAAATCGGTGTCACTGTGTACTGCCATCCAACATTCCAGACCCTAATACAGTCGACAGATTCCGTCTTTGTTCAAGATTTTTTAGTTTATGTTAAATTCAGTTTAAAAATTGCTAAAAAGACAAATAGGGATAGTTTCAAATATAAGTTTTTGTATTCTGTGTCCTACTGTAAAGGTGATATATCTTACTTTAATTTTTCAACTCAAGAATCTTGTGCTTCACATACATTTAGTTCTGTATGGCCTTTTCGTTAATTTTCTTTCTTCCTTTAATGGGCTCAAGTAAAGTTTTCATGGCAGTGTCTTCTGGCACATCTACTAGTCAGGTGCCGTGTAAGACCAGCGTAATGGAATGGTTTTCCTGCGCAGTGGCGACTCGGATGCAAGCAAGACTGAGCCTTGTTCACAAGTGCTACATGTACTTGTTCATGAGTACATGTACTACCTAGTATAAGTTACCAGTTCGCTGCGAGTTCAAGTCCAACTCATGATGGCTTCCTCTCCAGCCGTATGTGGGAAGGTCTGCCAGCAAGATGATCGTGGGTTTTCTTGGGCTCTACCGGGTTTCCTGCCACCATAATGCTGGGCGTGAAATATTCTTGAGTACGGCAAAAACACCAATGAAATAAATAAGTTATCAGTTTGCACCTAAGCTCGTCAGTGCAAATATAGACTAGACTACATGTATTCGCAGAATAAGCCCGAGTAACTCACAGCGGCAAAGCTTTCTCGAAATAGTACCAAACTGCCTGTGGATGGTAGTGGGTTTGCTCTGCACATCCCCCCTCCCCCACTATATATATAATGCTGCATGATCGCTGTCTTTTAAGTGAAATATCCTCTAGTGCGACGTTAGACATTGATAACAAACACTGCTGCCTCGATGCAACGTCAGCAAAGGGGGTTTGCCCCGCACCTCCCCCCTCACTATATATATAATGCTGCATAATCGCTGTCTTTTAAGTGAAGTATCCTTGAGTGCGACGTAAGACGTTAATAATAAACAGTGATGCCTCAATGCAACGTCATTTCAAGACACTTGCAGACATGACATCTCACCTCATGTCCAAATTCGAGACCATTGCACAGATCGGAACAAGACCGCCCCTTTGAGCATCAAGCCGTAAGAACCCTTGGCAACTTGATTGTGCAATTCAGGGTACAGATGCCATGGCCTGCGTGGGACGGGGGTGGGACAATAGTGGAATTTCGAGATTGAACTCTTTTATCGCTAAAGGTAAGAAAAGCCCTAGTGTACCATGTGACCTCTTAAAAGTGTTCAGCAACTATTTCTGCTTACATTTACTCTAAGATGGGCGTCTAAGAAAAGTTTCAGAAAAAGTCACTTGGACTAGACGTACGACAAGCAAAATTGAGGACCTGGAAATTTTTTGATTTAAGAAACCCCGGTTGAAGGAGAGGTTTGTACCTCCCTAACACGGCAAGACAGATGATCGGTAAATTAAAAACCAACAAACTTGCCTGACATTTTTGACCAGTCACGTGACACAATGGAATTCTTTTTACATTCTACGACAAAAGAGTTCCATTCCGCAACTCCCCTTTTGATGTCCGTGGTTGTCCCACACCAATTGCTTATATTTACCGATCTCAGGTTGGGTGCCAATAAAACCGTTCTAACCAATTTCAGATTTGTGGAACACATATAGACTAGTCCTGAAAGCCAAATATACATGGGTGTATAATGTATGGCAATCGCTTGTCTGATCACAACAGGGCAACTAACATAACGTACTTAACATAACATTTGCTAAATATGCACAAGCTTTTATTCTGGTCAAAAAGTTTTGTACATGCCAAAAAGACAAAACTAAAAACACACACACAGATGTTTGAGACGGTAAAGCAATGCTGGAAACGGGGATCTAGGCGCACGCGCAGATGTCACATCCTTTCTCGTTCTTTTTCCATCCATTCGCGCAGTATATTTTGCAAAGGTTTTTGGGACAGTCAACCGGTCCTGCATTGCAAAAAGACACAAAAAGGACATCACACAGTGAATGGGTTTGCAAACCTGATGCAAATAATACCATCGTGACGTGTATGCATATCTATTTGTGCAACCCCTAGATGCAAAATCCAACGCCAAGAGTAAAACATTTTAGGCTGAATGTCAAATTAGCGTTGAAAGCAAAAAGACCTTCTCGATTCGTATACAAGTATGTCAAAAATTACCTTAACGCCAATAGTTAGACGAATACTAAACCATAAAAGTAAAAAAATTGCAGCTAAAAAGTAAAAGTAAAACTATTTCTCTCGAAAGTCAAGAAAGCAAGCTGTACAGAAAAAAAACCATGAGGTGATGGAATTAGAAAATCTTAAGTAGGAGAAACAGGAACAGATATTTTCTTTGCGTGTTTCTGGAGTTAGTACCAAGTCAGGGATTTTCCTGTATGATATTCATACTCTGCAGCGTTTGTTTTCTTCTACACACACGTCAGAATTAAATTTTAAGTTTACGTTTATCGTTTTACTGTTGGGGCTTAGGTAAATCTTTATATATTCCATTTTAAGTTGCATGTGTTTTTTACTTCTCGAGTTAAAGTTTTTGACTTTTAGCGAAAGCTTTTTACGTTAAGCGTTAAAGTTGAAAAGGCTAAAGATTTTACATTGGTGGATTGTATTTCTGTCATATATATGTCGCCACGGACGATTGTCCTGTTTCGTAAAAATGGCCTGAAGTATTTCTCTTGCTCAGGACTTATTCCGAATCATGCAAGGTCGTAACCAGCATGCAATAATGTTTATAAAATAAAGAAGTTATTGTGACGAAATAAGTGAAAAGTTAGTTCAAGCCCAGAACAAAAAAGTCAAAGAAAAGGGGCCTATCAAATGTCACCATTACATAGGGAAATGTAACCCAAATTCAAATGTATAGCAAAATTCACCTTACCACGGAATTTGGAAACAGCCTTTCTCCTACAAGTGGACTCTCTGAACAAATGAAACAGTTGCCGTAGAGATGGTTTTCGTTTTTACGTGTAAAAGTAGACCACCGGAACCTAATTATTTTGATTGATTGATTTATTTATTTATTTATTTGATTGGTGTTTTACGCCTTACTCGAGAATATTTACTTATACCATGGCGTCCAGCATTATGGTGGTGGGAAACCGGGCAGAGCCCGGGGGAAACCCACGACCATCCGCAGGTTGCTGGCAGACCTTTTCCACGTACGGCCAGAGAGGAAGCCATCATGAGCTGGACTTGAACTCACAACGACTGCATTGGTGGGAGGATTCTGGGTCATTGTGCTGCGCTAGCGAGGTAAGCGACTGAGCCACGGAGACCCCCAATTCTTTTGATGTTCAGCGATTTTATTGTTCTTGTAGGTATAGACAGGTGAATAATTTACCCTTACCTGTCTAGCACTATATTTATTTATTTAGTTTTTGTTTAACGCCATAAACCTATGCTCAAGATTTTTACACTTAGGCGGTAGTAGTTAAGTTCCGGGGTGGAAGACACCGAAAGTGCCCGGCATATACCACAGACCTTAGGCAAGTCACTGATGAACTTTCACACATGTGGCGTACATATATGCGCACTGCAATAATAGAAGACTCACCAACGCCTCACAAGCAATGGAAGCCGGGGGATCTACAAAGTCGCTGTGCAGGACGGGGTTTGAACGTCAAGTGCAGATGAAGCTGAGAAACCCTCAGTATGAGCATTACGGTGTCCCCTCGAGGGTCAGATTTGCCACAGGGATGATAGTCATGAGGGCGTCAGATACATATAAAATTCTAATGACAATAGTTTGTGTTCATGCATACTAAACCACCAGGGTACATGCAAAATAAGCCATCAAGCACAAAATATCATACATGTGCACCCGAATAAACGAATATAGCATATTGCATTTGGCCGACGTTTATGGGGCCTTAAGAGAAGGCGATGTAACAGGGGACTGAACGAGATTGTTCAAGAATCGTCCATCTTAGGGCCCACATGATGATCTTTAATTTTAACACGAGTAACAACGTTACCAAACATTCGAGGATATTCTCTGAGTGAATAGTAAAAACCAGTAAAATCAGACATCTTCAATTAGATAGTGTGTCAAAAACACTAAAACATCTAACACTCGAAACCTTTTTTTAAAGTTTTATTCACAGTTTGATCCGTCAAAACATTTATCGAAACTGACCAGTTTTAGTGCAAATTTCGAAGTGTAGCCTACACTAACCCGATTCATGTGCATGTCATGAAAAAAACCCTGGACGGTATGACTGTTCTGATGGTTGTCATGAAACGAGGTGAACAGTCTAACTGTATCTGTTGTTCTTTCATATTTAGGCAATCGTACTGTCGAGAAATATCAACGCCAGTGTGAATATTCCAACCATTTTGTTTTTTCCGTACTGTACATAAACACGGACTTTATGTATATAGGCCTAATGCACCATCGGGTTATTAAGAACAAGTTAAAATACACCACGTCAACACAAGACGATCTCTCCAAAGGCTTCATGTGCATTGTACTTTTATTGGCGTCAAATGTTTCTGTTTAGTACAGCAAACCAATTGAAATTAACCAACTTGAAAAGACATAAATGTCACGTGACAGCTGTTTACGCGCATTCGCAGATGTCGCATCCATTCTCGTTTTTCTTCCATCCATTGAAGCAGTACATCTTGCAGAGAACGGGAGGGCAACCAGCTTCTGTTTTCTCAACGGGAGCTGCGCAGTGCAAGAAACAAGGCTGAGTAAAGTTTGATTCTTCTTCAACGGGATGTAGAATCGACGCTGATTGGCTGACATTGAATATAGAGTTTCATGGGTTAAACATGAACGACTTGGTCACGGTTGAATAAACCCGCCATGCCCAGAGTTAAGTTTTGGCACGACATAGCCTGTGCTTGCACATCTCTCACACCAGCCAATCAGAAACGATTCTGCTACCCTTTCAGTGACAACTGGAGAGTTATGTCCCTTGTGATAGAGGGCCATTTCCCTTGTGGAATTAGAACACAGTAAGCTCATTTCATGACCCCAACAGTAATATGGTTAAATGGCCGTACCCGCGGTACATCCTAGAACAAGTCTGAAGTAGGTTAATGGGGGGTAGCCTACTGCTCAGATAGTTCCAAGTAGCCTTCGCCTACTGTGTAAAAATTCATGATGTCACTGCACGGTCGGGAACGTTGCACGGAGTGCAAAACAGCTGCGCGGTGCTTCGTGGCTGCCGTACATTACCGTGCGGAAGTTGTTCAATATTCTATGCACTTGCGCAATTCACAATTCTGTATGTCACCAATGTACCGTAGAATAAAAAACCTATAAGGTAACCGTCTATTTCGGCGTGCAGGGAAAGCTTGACGTTGTATTTTGCCTGGCAAATACAGGTAAATGCACCAATAATTTCGGGTTGTGCACATTCGTGACGCCTTTATGCCAAAAACAGTCACCGGGTACAAATTATTGTTTACCTGCTTGCACCTAAATACATACTAAAACCCATATGCCATTCACACCTTATTGCACAACGCCATGCTGTTTATCATTTCCCGCTGTTTTGTGTATTTTAAATAGTTTAGTCTCTACAATACCAGACTGCCCGTAGACCGCGATTCGGTCGGGAAGATTCTGCAAAACTACACTTAGCTCTGCAAGATACTCTTTACTTGGAAGACAGAAGCTACACATAGACTTTATGCACGCAACATAACTTGTCAACACAAGACTGTCTCTCGGAGACTTCAGATGTTATGTGTTTTATTGGCGTCAAACTGCTATGCTTAGTACAGCTAGTCAATTGCGTTTAAATTGTCAAAAGATAGGTGGATGTCACGTGACAGCTGTTCACGCGCATTCGCAGATGTCGCATCCTTCCTCGTTTTTCTTCCATCCATTGACGCAGTACATCCTGCAAAGAACGGGTGGACACCCATCTTCTCTTTTCCCAAACGGGGCTGCATTGCAAGAAACAAAGCCGAAAGGTATAACTTCTCCATTGATCAAGATTCCTACCAATACGCTCTTTGTTGAGGTGTAATGTCACCACTACAGAGTGATGTCCCCTGTCGCCTTGCAGCACGGCATTGGACTGTTCGCATACCAACTCCTAGAGGCAGTGATGAAGCCACTAGGTGTAAGAAACGAAGACACCATATGTGGCCACGGCGGCAACATAAGATGTGTCTTGTTCACGTATGTTATTGTGTTTGGGTTTCTGTCGCGTGCTATGTAATTTCAATCATACTTAAGAAGTCAAAACTACAGAAATATACGCTTCCCACAAATTAATTCCCAGTTTTCATAACTTGATGGAAACTGCGCATAATTTGAACATCTACGAGGACATGTCTACATGTGCGTAACTGTGTAATGGCTTCGCTTTGTTACTAGCAACGTTACTGTGTAAAATTGTGACTTGAAATACAGCTTAAATTAAGGTTAAATACCGGGCATGAACATATGCTACAAAGATACGGGCTTGTTGACTATACGCGGCTACCGTTTTATCTCATTTACTTTCCGACCGCTTCACTGCCTCGAGGTTCCCCAATCTCGGACTGTTGCATGAACGTAACAGTTATAGGGGTAAAAGTGCAGGCAGCTGTATAGCAAGGTCGCCCGAAGCACACTCGGCAGTCACACTGGATGTAAAAGTCGATACCCAATTAGCACCGTGTATTTTCGGATGTACAGTAGTTTTCCTCTCCCAGCGGGTCAATTTTAGTGCATGCGTGGAATGCGAAAAATAGAAATATGTCTAAACTTTGGGCAAATATAAGTTTAAGACTGAAAGATTGAAACTCTTAGCAAGAGGCTATAAAGTGTCAAGTGTTCACGTGCTGTGGGTGCCCCCTTGACGTTACTAGGCACCCTTTGCAGCTTCTGGCGTTAGATAGGTCCCGAATTTAAGAGTCAATCTATGTAATAAAATTTATGGTTGCTTTGTGACAGCCTGGACGAGACATGCACCGATATTTTTTGGCCACGGAATGTCTGGGGCTGAGTTACAGAGTTGAACGTTAACGTTGGCGCTAATGCAAAGTTAATCTGAGGCATGCGAGGGGTACCCGGAAGTTGCTGCAGGAACACGACTGAAACTATTGCTATTTTTGACAGGTGTCCAAGGTCAAGATCATGTTACACGGAAAGCCGCAGCCTTATATAAGCGTAACGTAACGATGTTCGGCAAGGAACACATTTTTGTTGTTTGGGACTTTCAAACCTTTAAGCCTATACTAGTACAATGTTAGAAAATTCCGTGTGCTTTTTAGCCCACTATCTCCGGTATTTCTGCAAGGGTTTGGCCACGGTAAAACATCAGTAATGGGAAAAATTCGTGGTCAGTGTGGGGTTTTCATATTAACTCACACAATATCACGGCCATTAAGCCGTTATTTTACAGTAAAAACACCTGGCAGCATGTTGCCAGGCCTTTCAATAGTAATTTTACGAAACTTTTATAACAGTGCGGACTAATCTCGATTTGCTTCTTTCACATTCGTCTAACTTTGTTATCAATCTGTGGTACAAAAGAAACCCACAAGAAGTCAAGAAAGCGTCATTTAAACGGAAACAGCTTGTTTGGGTCAGGATTACAGATATAAAGTTGGAACGTCGAAACAGAACGCCCGATTCTACAGCTCGACATATTTAAAAGGCCCACGAACGCCCGTTTTCAATTGCTGTAGGAGACACGAGGTGCGGGCTTAGCTCTCATCTGGGCATGAGATTTGTAGATTTTTGCGCTGTCACTCTTCGTGGGAATACTTATCTGAGAATATACAAGTCGGTCATGTAAAAAGCTCAAACTGCCGTCCAAACGAGGGCAGGTTACAATATCACGAACAAACCCTCAATACTGCACCATAACTGAAACTCTCCCAAATATTTTACTTATTTATTGGATTTATGTTTAACGCCGCACTAAAGCTCCTATATATGAAGCACATGAGGAATTGTTCTTAGAGAAATATGGATAGCAAACGGTTAAGCTGTTAAGCGGCGTCCACGTGGTTATAGGGAAACGGCCGAACCGTGCGGTACCGTGACATCACATCACATAGCAAAGTGACTCTGCTATCGCGGGTTTGTAGCTAGGAACTAGAAGAGTCCTATACAATATGGCTCTGTGATGCTCTGACTCCGAGCACAGAGTCATATCGTAGACTCATAAGACGAGGAATGGGGACACTTAGCCCGCCTCAAACAAATCACTCTAAGCGGTGTACTCTTTTGATCCTCTCCTTAGTACATCACTGTTTCTGTATAGCTGTGCCCGTAAAGCAAATTACAACAGTAATTCGCCAGTACTGTGCAGTAACACCCAGCAGGGATGTGTTTTTACACAGCTTAGGACCGGCTTGTGTATGCATGGGAAATGTTTGGTAATCACGCCCATTCATCAAGAAAACACAAGAAGAAAACGAAGGAAAATAACATGCTAACATTTCAAGGCAAAGGAAAGTCAACCAATAGATTCACTTTCACGAAGCGCAGTAAATAACTCTTTCGCAAATTATCCGGTCTATCACATTTGCACATTGAAGGTGCAACCGTTAATTTATTTCTGGAAACAGCATTTTACGACGTTTCGTACAAGTGATCCTCGAGTAATCTCGTATAGCATGCGACAGGATACATTTCCGGTATACCCTCCACTCATTTATACAGACACATGCATTACGTGAAAAACTAAATCATTAAAAAACTGAATTAAAGCATCATGAAGAAGAAAACCAATTTATTTACAGATTTCCTGGTTTTGTTAATGCAAGGCTTAAGAAGAAGCAGACGAATATGCAAATAAATAAAGTTAATGCATTGAGTTTAACGTGTCTGTCTTACCTGCGTTGCATTGGCATGTGGGGCATCCTTTGTCATTCAGCACGTTGCCATAGGGACAGTATATCATACAGACAGGACCACAGATTGGGACCTGCAGATTGGCGGCTGGAATGCAACAACAACGACATCAACCATTTGAAGACTATCCTGTATGATTTTGCATGCCCTCTATGTAGGCCTATCAGTAAGCAGATCACCTTCCGATCCGTCGTTGATCAATTAGGTTTCAACAATCACCACATCAATGGCGCAAAACTGCCAACTGTGGTATTCAATATAAGCTACGATTTACAGCTTTGGTTTTGATTCTATTCATTTTCTTTTCCATTGTATTGTTGTTCGAAATCTCTCTCAAAGGATCTGCCGTCTTGGGTGAAGGAAGCCGAATTTCAAAATTTTGGGCAAAGGATTTGCAGTAGTTTTCTGGGTGGATGGAAAAAACCGAATTGTATGGGGTAAACGACAGCCCAGATGGACAGAGGAAACCGGAGTGTATAGGGTAAAAGCCAGCCCAAAAGAACAGAGGAAACAGGAGCGTATAAACAGGATTCGATCAGCTGCCGTGAGAATTAATGCAGGTTTGGCCGACTCATACTGGCTCTACTTGTGCCTCTGTTTGGTGATGGGATACCGACACATGTACTCTATATAACGCGAACGTTCCTTGGAAACCGATAAGAACCTCAGTTTACTTGAAAGTAAGGGAGACATGCAAATCATATTAGTAAAATTGAATAGCCCCCATTTCTTGTTTTATATACTTTCTTATTTTTTTTTGTCTTCTCTTTTTCCCATTTTGCTAAAGGTTGTTCCGGAAGCTCGTCTTTTGATTACTGCTTTTCTAAGTGTTGTTTTGGGGAAATCCTCTTTTGATCACTGACTTGAAACGTCAGTTGTGGGAGACGATTAATAAATGAGTTTCTAATCTGTAACACTTCACGTAAAACAGGTTAATTTTTTTATTCCTTGACCGAATCGCCTTGGTATAAGTGAATTAGTTCTGAATTCGGCGTGAAACACAAAATTCAGTAAATAAATAGTGTCCGGGAACTCTCCATATTGGAACAAAAAACGGGGAGCTTGTATAGGCTAACGCTGAAAGTAGTGCAGTACAAGCTTTCGCTGGAGTGTATAATAGCTTCGTCAGATGTCCCGTCCTACTCGGATTTCGAATTCTCGATTTCGGATGTTTATTTTACATGCCTTCGCATTAGACGGGATTTGAAACAGACCGGATGATGTGTATCACATAAATCATCTAGCAAGAAATTTTTGAGAAATTGTGTTTAATATAACACTACGTTGTGTGAAAAGGGGAAAGTGATGCTGTTACCAGAAATCCATCATATATAGCCTGATCACATGATCAAGCATCCGAGCGAGTTCTCTTCAGCCCTAAATATGGAATATTGCTGCAGGTCATAGTGTACTAGTACTTGTTGCCGAATGGTACAAGGACTGCACGCCGCAATGATTTATTTATTTATTCCATTGGTGCTTTCCGCGGCTCTCAGAAATATTTCACTTATACGACGGCGGCCAGGATTACAGTGAGAGGAAACCGGGTAGAGCCTGCGGGAAAACCACCTTCCGCAGGTTCGTGACGCTTAATTCATCGGCTACGGAGGCCCCTAAGTGTCAATGTTTTTGACATGTAAATGTGTCTAGAGGAATGTCAGAATGAGTTAGGATAGCTAAAGAAATGATAACTTGACCAGTGTCTTAAAAGTCAGAACTGCTTGAGAGGAGAACTTGACTGAGAACTGGATAGAACATTCATGTCGTCTTTATAAACTAGCGGTACGTTAATAACGTTAACGTTATAACGTTGCTACTAGAGACAGGATTACAGTAATTACAAAGATTTTTAGTTATATACATACCATAAATGACCCCAATAAGGCAAGCGGCAACGATCAGGACTTTCATCGTGTCGAGTAAATGTCTCTCAAGCCAGTTAAATAAAACTGCGTAACGAACACATGCCGTGCCCTTATTTATACGTTTGAACCACCTCACGCACTAAGCTAAAATAAGGACACGCCCACCATTATCTTTGTTATTTTTGTCCGCCATTGTTAAAGCTTGCGTGCTTGTGAATACTGAACGGGTTTTGAGTTTGATTAGGATTATCCAACCCCGTATAAAAAGTAAACAGAACAAACATCGTTGACCTTTACAGCAAGGAAGTGCGAAGGACATGTGTGTTAACATCCTCCGAGCGAGAACAATATGTTTGTTAACGTTACTATTGCGATGGCGTGGTTTACAAAACAACAGTCGTCAAACGGATTAACCAATGTTGACGTGTGTCTTCGTCCTGTGTTGTCATCGACGTTAAGCCAGTTGTAGTTTATAGGTTACAGAGAAAACATTGGGGCCTCCGCGACACAGAGTAATGACTCATGTGCCTCTCACCAAATCGGTCACAGTGAGGTCCAGTCCAGCTCACGCTGGTTTCCTCTCCAGCCGTATCTGGAAAGGTCTGACAGGAATCCGAAGATTGTGAGTTTCCCCAGTGTTCTACCCGGATTCCTCCCACCATAATGCTGGTCGTCTTATAAGTCGAATGTTCTTAATCCCAAACAGCTCGAAACACTAATTAAATAAATAAATAAAAGTTCAAAGAGCCCCCACACACTGACGTAGACAATTTATCGAAATTTATCCGAAATCTAAGCTTCTAAGTAAAGCCGTGGACACATATTTGACAAATTAATTATGGCGATCATTTAAAACATAAACACAAACGAAAGAGGGCGGCTTAGTGTCTCGAACGTATGAACCAAGTGAAGTAGATAATAGACTACTCAGTATGGTCAGTGACACCAGTAAAACAGACACTAGGCAGGTAGTTGGCCAACGGTCATGCGTAGCACCTAACTTGTCAGTTTATTTCAGTTATGGTTAGATTCTAATTGTCCATACAAATGCTTAATGAGTAGCAGCTTACACCCCCTCCTCCTCAACCTCAGCAGCATGATCTAACGAGGAACACTCAATAATTCTAATGCTGTCGCTGTGAGTTCAAGCCCAGGTCATGCCGGCTCCGTATGTGGGAATGTCTGCCAGCAACCAGGGTATGGCCGTGGGTTTCAATCGGGCTCTGTCTGGTTTCCTCCCATAATAATGCTGGCCGCCGTCGTATAAGTAAAATATTCGTGAGTACGGCGTAAAACATCAATCAAATAAATAAATAAATCAATAATTCTATAAACCATGGTCAGAAGTCACACATGACCACCATAGCACGCATATTACACATTCTCCTCATACCTTCAAATGCGGTACCGTTAGTCGAGAAGTAACACCTGTACGAATCTGTGCAGAGTTCATTATTTCAGACAAATGGGGTCACCACTGTATGAAGTACCGAACGTCACACCTGTCAAACTCTCAGGTCTGCATGCCCCGTGCTTACCGTAACAGGCTCTAAATTCAATGCGTCAGTCGACCATAATTTAACGTGTCAACAAGAAATTTATAATGGTACAAAGGGTTTCTTACGAATAAAAAAGTATCAGCAAGCATTATACATATTTCTGAAAATGAGAAAGGAAAACATGGGAGTTGGTTTACTCGTGGATTGTTATTGTGATTTAACTCTCACGAACAATAGCTTTCCTCCATTCTATTTCACTATTACAGGAAGAACTATATATTTTATATGCACCAGAAGTGAAAAGACATCTTCAAGACGATAGCTCTTAAAGTTTCGCACAAAAAAGAAGCATGAAAACTTCATGTATACATGCATTTACCTATATGTCGAATCGGTCATGACGTAAAGAGGAAACGTGTTCAGTAGATGTATTGTTTCTTTTTAAGAAAGGATTCATTTCGTATCATTACCCAAAGACACTGTTGCATTTATTTTTACTGGACAAGGGATTTGAAGTGTTCTCTCAACGGGATGTGACCAGAACAACGTGGTGCAAGTGGAACCTGTTGATGGGGAAAAACACACACGTCAGAAAAACATACACCAGGACAATACACCAGGTCACACTTGATTGGTTAGGTTTAGGCATCTGTGTTCAATACAAAAACAAACATATTCTTGGGTATAAACGCCAGCATAGTGGCAAGCCTAATAGGAAAAAAAAACGATCATGCAATAACGTATTTATTTATTACTCTAATAGATAGCATGTTTGCACCTTCTACGTATTTAGTATGACGAATTTTAACCCTTTGAAGTATTTTAATTCAGAATAACTGAAAAGTTTATACCAGTACGCCAGGGTAATATTTGACCAATTCGTCACTTAGATTCTCATAATGCTGGTTTTGAATGCAAAATTGAGAATCTTGGTCCCAAGCAAGTTCTCTTCAGCGAATATGTCATCGTAGTTGACAAAATGGTCACACGTAACCCGTGAAATCCAGTCTCTTTATCGCTTGATCTCAAGAAAACCGTGATTACGGTTCATTCTGATATATAAATGATTAAATAATAATAATAGCTACTAATAGCGTCCTACTCTTAGCAACATGGCCTACGCGGTATTTATAAGGAAAAAAATATCAGTGAGTCCAAAAAGTTTGTCGTAGAATCACACAAAATGCTCAATTTGAGATATTTAATCAAGTGGTAGCGCAGATAAATTTTGCGTAAAATGCAGAACGAAGGTAACTTTGAATACTGAAGTCATTATAGCCAGTCCATATTTCGGCCCTATGGTTTGTGCCACCATTAGGAAATAATTTCCTACTATTTAAGTCCGCCTCGGTTGTCTAGTGGTTAGAGCGTGCGCATCGAGGTCGGGAGATCCAGGTTCAAGCCTGGATCGAGTCATACTAAGGTACTTGCCTCCCTTGGCGCTCAGCATTGAGCGGTTAGCGCTAGGAAACAAGACTGGCTTCCACGGTGTCAGTGTAATGTGACCGGGTGGGGTGTCATGTCTGGTGTCTTCATGATAACCCAACTGCGACAGCACTGTGGCGGCATCGACAAGAAGACACACCAGAAGGACTCCTCGTCGTCATATGACTGAAACACTGTTAAGTACGACGTTAAACCCCAAGCACTCACTCACAATCACATGGAAAGAATACAAAGGAACCGGGCGTCGAGGATGTTAAGTCCACCAGCGGCTTATTGGTTTATATGCCGTTATGGTAGAGGACAAGTCGTATTGTCTTGAGTCAGGCAGGGAACAGAAGATAATGTGAAGGAGGAAACGATATTGTGTTTGGAATACATCTACGTGTATTTATGTACACGTGATCGATGGTTTTGTGTTGTAAACCAATGAGAATCCAATGCAGTCCTCATCTTGTAGCGATTTTCGCAGTTGTATATTAAAGATTTTAAACAGTTTTTTCTTTGCTATTGAGTGCACATTAGGTCACTGTGCCACGCGCTGTCGTCACTACGCGTTGTCGTCAGCGCGTGCTTTCGTCACTACTCCAGCTTTGCTCTCCATAATGTAGTGTTTTGATCTGTTACTGAAATAGTGTACTGCTGGAGGACTGCGCCACCCCAAGGCCTGGTTCTTTACATGTAAATGCTTTACATATGTAAGACAGCACAGAATTTTGAGAAATTCTAGACCAGTGAGATCTAATAAATTGCAATAAATATCGCTGCATTTGTTTTACCCTTTTTAAGTTTAAGCAATGGTGATAGTGAATGTTTAAGTTGTTTTTATAGAAGCAATTACAAGACCAGTTAGAAAGAATACGTGTCGTAGACTTGGTCCCACGTATATTTGCACAAGGAAGCAATGCACACGTACAGTGAGATCTTGACAGACCCCATGCTGTCACTTTCGACAAATACTTCACTTGAAATTTAGAGATATCGCATGCTAGCTCGTCAAATCTTACAGTGACATATGGCCGAGATAGATGATAAGGCAAACAAAGATTTGAAGTTGTCATTTTCACCTGTGATGGGCATTTCAACGGCTGGACAATGTCAATAGTTAAATGTCCAACAGGCCACTGATTGTCTCCATTTGTATTATGGAGTCAAGGTCACTGACCTTGATTTTATTGATATTATTTAACTATTTACTTGAGTGGTGTTTTATGCCGTACTCGAGAACATTTCACATGCGAAGGTGGCCAGCATTCTGGAGGAAGGAAACGGAACAAAGCCAGGGTAAACCCGCGACCATCCACAGGTTCCTTGCAGACCTTCACACCTATGGCTGTATGGAAGCCAACATGGGGTAAACTTGAACTCAAAGCGACCGCATTGGTTTGAGGCTCCTGGGTAATTGTACTTAAACTGCCTATGATCAGCAGGGTGTCACGCTTTGATACATCACTGAAATAAGCTGAGTGCTTGGCTGTTTCATTTTAACAGCTATACTCTCTATTTATGTATTAATTCCACATTTCCCTTAGGAATGTCTGCGTTTATATGTTTGAGGGTGTGAGGGATGCGCGGGGTGGGATCTAAGTTGTATATGCCTGAATCAATGAGGGTGCAATTGAACATCGCTCAATCGACATGGCTGAATATCGAGTTCTTATATTGTGGTGAACTTTTCGGATAACTTGCATTTCTAGTCGTGGCTTTCCCTCTTGATCTGGCTGGCTTCCCCTTCAAAATATCATAATGCTCGTCGCCCTCGCATCAGTGAAATATTCTTGAGTACGGCATTGAAAACACCAATTACGTAAATCATCTATCTATTTATCTATCTTTTAGATGTCTAACGTCGCACTCAGGAACATAAATTCTTTAATCTGTTTTGTTTTACTAATTTTCAAATGTTTGATTTTTTTCCCTCAATCTGAATTTAATGTGAGTGGACTTCTACAGATTTTTTTAAAATTAATCCACTCTGATATGATCAATAAAGAGACATTGCAGAGATATGTAGCTTCGATTTTCCCCCGTTTAGGACTTGGATTTTCTTTTCTATTTACATGCAAACTCCCTCGCCCCAACACTCTGGCACACAAGCACCCACATATATGTATCCCATTACATTTCAGACCGATTTTTAAGTAAGCTTATCCATATTCGTCTGGGTGCTATATTAAATAATGGAGGATTCTATTGAAAGAGGAACATTTCATTATAGACAATGGTTCCGCTTTTATTACACTGGTTCCACATTACTAGACATATCCTGAGAGTTATGGTAAAATATAGTTCACATTTACTCATCAACAGAGATTATATCATGTTTTATTTTATTTTTTTCCATTTAATTCACTTCACCAAAATACACCCATCCTAAATCCCAACCCTTCCACAAATTTGCGTACATACACACAACATACGACAAGTTTATTGCATTTTGAATATAGCTATATATAATCTTCATATCATCTATCAATGACAACAACGCGAGACTAAATGCAAAGACTGATAAGGATTTAATTTACAATACTGTTCTATTACAGCTGAAGTACTTTAACTCGGTGCGAATATGTAACTCTATTACGTTTGTTTTAGTATATATGTCATGCTGCGCTCATCCGTTTATGGCAAACACTAACTGTGTGTGTACTAAGCTGATACACAGTTGACAGCAGGCCACTTGAAGCCAGTTGTTGCGATCAAACGGGAGCTCCAATGCACACAAATGTAAGTACACATTAGACAACACGGCAGTGGCTGTCTAAACATTTCATGTCACGCGCACAAGAGACAGTATATACACGTTCTGGGAACTCCTCTTTGTCATTTAACTGGGAAACTATTAAGTACGACGTAAAACCTAGAACAGTGTGATGGTTGGCAAATGGTCACAAGTTAGCGGTGAAATTCAGCCTCTTGTCAGTTCAGCTCAGTTAGACTTTTATTCTAAATACTCGTGTATTTATTTATTTATTTCACTGGTGTTTTACGCCGTACTCGACGGCGGCCATCATTATGGTGGGAGGAAACCGGGCAGAGCCCAAGGGAACCCACGACCATCCGCAGGTTGCTGGTAGACCTTCCCACGTACGGCCGGAGAGGAAGCCAGCATGGGCTTGAGCTCACAGCGACTGCATTGGTGGGAGGCTTCCAACTGAGCCACGGAGGCCCGTAAATAAATGCTCATGTAAGTGCTAGAGAAATAACAACTTACACCCCACTAGCACCACGGCTTAAGCAGGATTAGGTAAAACAAATGATGTTGAATGCAATACACTTGGCATCACTGGTCTACAGTAACTCAACATGCTGTGAGTATCACGCAAAGCTCAAGAATACGCACAGTTAAGACGACTAAAATCTTGTTGATCCACCAACTAGCTTAGTAAAGTGCAAAAAGCATAGAAACTCCGAATAGAGAAATGTAGCGCATGGTTGACGTTCTCGATATTTCAACTAAGTTACTTATCCTGAAGATGAAGATTTCTGTATCCGGAGTTTCCATGCTTTTGCACTTTGCTAAGACGACTATCTCCTGCCTTTTGTGGTTACGTGCTAGGATCAAACCCTAACTGACTCTGTGCTTTCAGTAGTTTTGCCAGAAGTTTTATCACCGGATGATGAGCTACTTCAGTTATCTTTTTCTTTGAAGCGGATTACCGCCAGCAGGTGAAACATAACGAAATAAAGGCAAGGTTTTTACAATGTAAGAAAATATTCTGTCTAATTTGCAGTTTTCTTGTATTGTAGCTGAAACCAGTGAGCTCTTGCTACATTTTAAGCATTTGCATGAGCAGTGAATGAAAACCCAAGTCATGTAAATTATAAAGATGCCGGACTTCCCCGGTTTATAAGAGTGACCAGTGCCAGGCGTGACACTTTTATCGCTGCTCTTGTTTTAGTCTGTGTGCTGCGGTCTTTTACGCCATCATGTTAACGTCGGGGAATCCGTATACATCCTTGTAAATGGTGTTTTCCGGGTTAAAAAGAAATCAGCGAAGATAAACTGTAACAGATATCCCAAAGAGTTAATGAAATTTTACAAATTTGTCTTTACCGGAAATGTGGCCCGACAGTGCCAAGAAACCAGATCAGCATGATCGGAGCACAATATCCTCATGACAAATGAACACAGCCAGCTTTTCTGTGTCCCTCGTCCTGAACAATATAGCATCATTATTTATTTCTTAGTTTTACGCCGTACTCAAGAATATTTCCCTTATAAGACGGTGGCTGGCATTATTTTACAAGGAAACCGAGCAGAGAACGGGGAAAACCCACAACCGTAAGCAGGTTGCTGGTGGACCTTCCCACAACCATCCGAATGTTGCTGGCAGACCTTCCCACAACCATCCGCAGGTAGCGATAGCACTGGTAAGAAGCACGGGATCATAACCCAGCGCTTGTCCACTAATACCCTCACCCACCGAGGCCCCGATAATATTATTAAACTATTGTGATTTAACAGTATAAACTACTGATAGAGACTAAAACCAGAGGAGCGACGAAAGTGTGACAGTTGGCAAATGGTGAAATCCAGCCTCTTGCCAATTTACCTCAGTTAGGGTTTTATTCTATCTATTGATGTAAGTGTCCACGAAGTAGCAACTTAAACGCCCACCGTCGCTTAAGGGCAATTAGGTTAAAAGAGTTCCAGCGATGTTAAACGCAAGAGCAAGGATTTCAATTCTTTTTATCTTTAGGTAAACAGCAAGTAACGAATTCTACTATCGGAAAGAGTGGTGACTGTGTTTTCTGCAGTCGGGCGATCCCAAAAGCTTCTGTCCTGTTCGCAAAAGTTATCAGACTTTAATTTCCCCTACAGAGTGTTAATAAGCCCGAGTGGAGGATGGGGTAGGTGGGAGTGAAAAGTCAGGTCTGTCTGAGTTTTTGACTGTACTTAGATGTAGAGCCGCTCAGGTTAGCTGAGTGGAAACACTACTTACCGCAATTAAAAGTTGGTTGACATTTTTAGCCGCTAAATAATTGAGGGGATTAGAGTGCAATAACAAGCGACTCATGTGTCTAAAAAGTAATAGATCAGCGTTACAATTATGTGGTCTAATCATACTCTCCTTTGTATGCTGGATCCGATTTATGGTTTAATTTGACATTTGGACAAAACAGGGAAATGTCAGTTTATTACGCGTTAGCATTACAAGTTATACATATAAGGACACCAGTTAGACTCGGGGGTTCAACATAACTGTATGATTTTTGGAACGGAAGGATCACGGTTAGGAAAACCACCGCCATGATGAAACTGGTCATCCTTGCTGGTGTCTTTATATGCGTGTCTGGTGAGTACAAACTGTTTTGACACATTTACTTATTTATGTCGTGTACCTCACATTAATAAACGCTGCACTCGAACGTTAAACACCAATGAAATAAATGTACAATGTACGATATACAAAAAACATACAAGCATGTATAAAACCGATACAACCATGTACGTAATCTATACTAAGATGTACAAGATCCATGTTATCAGGCACAAAAATGCATATCATATGCAGAAAGCCAGCTATGAACAAACACCCTTCCATCATGCACAAAATCTTTCCACTTATTTACCTTGATACATGCAAATGACGTGACTTGAGTGAAACGATTCCACTATTTACGGCTGAAAAAGAGAGCAGCAATCTACCAGGTGTTTTCGCTGTAACATAACAGTAATAATTGCTGTAACATCATCGTATGAAATAGTATGCGAATCCTACACAGATGAAGTGTTTCTCATGTTACGAGTGTTTTACCACTAAAGCTACATTAGCGCTATAACCCTCGTGGTAAATGCCGAGTTACTGTGGGAAAACCAGGAACTTTTTTAACTATGTAGAAAGCTACACAACCTCCAGACGACTCATTGTTCACCGGTAACGATGAAGTTTGGTTTCGTTATTTAAGTAAAAATTACCAACAGATTTCCCCAGAAAATTACACCAAGCGTTACGTTCCTTATCAGCTTGCCTTGGCCATTCTTGTGGGAGTTGCATGCAGTGAGTCGTTGTGATTGTTTTGGACTTTGTGCGTCGTATCAACGAAACGTCACAACTCGCACACGCGTTCAATCGTTTATTGGTTATGATTTTTCAAAGATACATGGACATTTTATTTAAAGGATAACTTAGGTAGGACTGATTTAATTGTTTTTTTTCGATCTAACTTAATTGTTTATTTCATCAGGATTTAACAACGTCGTCGAGAATACCGCCATTTTGTACAAATGCCTATCCTCGTAACTACCACAGACATTATCACCAAAGTTACAACCAACTCATTACACTGCTACAGATTTCTGGAACACGGGCCATCCAGGTACATATTGAACATAAAAAAAATACATAACTGAGAGTAAAGCAGAGCTGGGGAGACAGTGTGATATGCGGCAAATGGTCACAAGTAGCCGGTGAAATACCATCTCTTGTCAATTTACCTCTGTCTAGGGTATATTCTAACTGTTCATGTAAAAGGGGATCCCCTGATTTGCATGGCGTTATACCATTAACATATGTCCATTCATTGGGCCATTCACACCTTCATTCTCGGTTATTTATGTTCAGATTCTCGGCATTCAGATTTCCGGTCTCAGTGTTTGTGTATTTTAATTCCCGTGTGTGTGTAGTTTCAATCATGAACGTTTCTATATTTTACAGCCAGACTGAGGAAACCGTTAAAGCTTCCAGCCGACTGTGGTACAACCTGCCCCAAGATCTGTCCGTATGGTTTTCAACGTGACGTGAGAGGATGTGCAACGTGCAAATGTGCAAATCCACCATTCAGTAAGTCTTAGGTTGTGTGAGAGAGTCAACTGATTTCATTTTATTTTCTTCTTTCGGCTTTGCGTCGTACCCAAGAGTTTGTCACTTAGGCACAAAAGATACTGTGTTGCGAAGTACATGTACGGATAAAATCTTCATGCTGTATAGTGTCGATGATGCCAGTTAAAAACGATGCAAAATGGTTGCCTCCAATCCGGTCTTTGTCAAAGCAATGGAGGAAAATTTTAACTAACATTATATCAGGTTGGAAGATGCAGTCGTTATTTTGGGCCTGACTGGCTGTCTTCATAACATAGATGACACATGGTTTCTCTTGCACCGTGAGCGAGTCGAACCATTACTGGTTATTAGAGGGATAATGTCTGTTTTCTGTAAAGGTCATCGGTCAACTTTCTGTGTTCTCTTGTGAGAGATCTTTTTGTCGCGTTGTTTATAGACGGTTGGGTTATGTTGTTGGATATTATTAAGCCAGTCTCCATGGCACGTAGGCTGCATATTACAGCGGTTTCGGACTCCCTGGTCGCTCGTTTCAACACTGGTCTCACATTGGCCGAATGATCCACACTTAGTTACTAAATCGCTTACACGCCCAGGTCCCAGGGGGCCTTGGGGTTCAATATTCAAATTTGTATGTGAAAGGCTAGCGCCATCTGGTGGGAGGAGGGGTAAACAGGCCAAACGTTGATAGTTTAAGGCAAAAGTCGCACTTTAGGCGAAGGAAACAGAAAAAAAAGAACAGAAGGGAAACCTCCAATTAGAAAAGACCCCCCTCCTGCAGAAAAATAAAAAGACACAAAAAAGCAAAATTTCCTTTTTTTCAGACCCAGCTTGCCCTATACCAATGTGTATGGACGAGTGTGAAGAATACGTGTACAACAAAAGAGGATGTCAAACATGTCGGTGCAGATCATGAACAGCGATCAGCATGATGACGACAGTCATGAACAACAACAACACATACCCTCCGTTTACGTGATAATTCTGCAAACATCAGACTTATGAGTTGTAATTTTCTCCTTTAATTCTGTCCAAAGCTGGTAACAACAGCTTTGCTTAAAACCTTTTCGTATTTGGTTATTAGCCACTTATTTGAAACAAATGGATGCTCCTCATATATAAAAAGCTAATTATCTGTCGTCTTAGGTCATTCTGCTCAGGTTCATGTCATATCTGCATAGATATATTTTTCTCATTACATAGTCGGATAAGTTTGTGAGTAGAGTGTCACCTTTTTGTTGTTGTTGTTGTTTGTGTCTACTGTTTGTTTCCCCTGGGTTAGAAACGTTGCATAACTTGTGGAAAGAGAGGACTTCAACGTGATAATGCGCTGAACTAACTTGGTGAACCCAAGCTGACACTTTTACAATCATGCAGATCCGAACAGAGAGTGACACGGCTTATTGTGAAGTGTAGCGTGGTTAATAAATACCCAATGGTTTGTGCAGGGTTAAAAACTAACAAAATATCACTACAGAGCATCAATAATCTTTAGATACATAGCCGATGAAATCCCCTCTAACTACGTGTCCATCGGCTGGCTTCCTGTCCGGCCGTAAGTGGGAAGGTCTGCCAGCAACCTGCCGATGGTCGTGGGTTTCCCCCGGGCTCTGCCCGGTTTCCTCCTACCATAATGCTGGCCGCCGTCGTATAAGTGAAATATTCTTGAGTACGGAGTAAACCACCAATCAAATAAATAAATAAATAAAATACATGTCCATCGTTTGCTTTGGTCTTTCAGTGATTTTAGGCTAAATACAGCGCAGCAGGACGCCTACGCAAACACTTGGGCGCAACTCATTAGCATAAAAGAAGGTATATTGCAGGGGGTTGTTTTTGGCAAAAAATCGATCAGCTCAAATTTCTTCGAAGCTTGCTACCTCCTTTCAAAGCCACATAGTCATCTTTTACAAAATACCAGCATCGTCGGTGCACGCGAGACGCTTTATAACTTTTTCAAACTCTAGAATTTTGTTCATACTATAAGTAGTACGTGCATGGGTTTTGTATTTTCTGAAATACAATCATTTAAAGTTTTTGGTGAACAGGTTCGATATGATTTGCTTACCAAATATGGATTTTTGTCTGAAATCTTCGATATAGCCTCATGTAAGTTGTTACTTTTTCAACCCTTTTTTTTCAACAGTTCGAATAAAACCAGGCCTAACTGAAATGTATTGACAGGAGGTCTAATTTTCCCGCTAACGTGTGACCATTTGCCAACGATCACACTGTCTTCTCTGCTCTGGCTTTACTCACTGTGCTATAGTCTTTCCTGTTTTGTCCATTAAACATATAGATTTTATTCTTTTATTGGTTGTTTAACAGTTAACTGTTTTACTTCGCTAACAACTGTCGATCGTTTGTTTGGACATGTTGGGAAACATCATATAACTCTGTTCTTCGCTCTTGTGAAAACTGCCAGTGTATGATACCACGTTTGATTAGATGCCTTATGCTGAGATTCTGAAATCTTTTTTCTCCCGCCATTGTCTGGTACTTAGCTTTGTCCTGTTCTGCAGGCATTTCAGTTGGTCAGACGAAAGCTGTTGACTCGACCTTTGTTTTCGAAGACTATTCGCCGCCCTATACAAATAAAATTTGTGGGGATCCTGGGATCCCGTCGCTCCCTTTTTCTTTCTGTTTTCTGCATTCTGCAGGAAAATGACAAAAACAGCTTTTTAGTCAAACAATATTCGTTTTTTTTTATGTTAATGCTTTGTGTCATGTCCTAGAACAGCAATAAACAACAGCATTTATTAATTCTGATCCTCTTTCGCGTAGTTTTATTTATTTGTTTGATTAGTGTTTTCCGCCGTACTCAAGAATATTTCGGGGGCCTCCGTGGCTAGTACGCCAGCGCGGTGTTATGACAACGTGTCTCTCACCAATGTAGTTGCTGTGAGTTCAAGTCCAGCTCCTGCTGGCTTCCTCTGCGGCTGTACGTGGGGAGGTCCGCCAGCAACGTACGGATGGTCGAGGGTTTCCCCCGTACTCTGTCCTGTTACCTCTCATAATAATGCCGGCCGCCGTCGTATAAGTGAAATATTCTTGAGTACGGCACAAAACATCGATCAAATAAATAAATAAAATAAATAAATCAAGAATATTTCAGTCACGTAGTTTTAGAATGTGTTTCATAGAAGTGAGAGTGTCACTGAGCCTGTCATATCCATCTTTCACTATTTGACGTTTGTAATAAATATTCCCTTTGAGGGAATCCCTGTAGATTTGTAATTCCATCACAGTTTTTCATGATTCCGTCACGCAAAATATGAGCCAAACAATAATGTTAGTGGGCTGAAAATGAGAATTTAAAGAGACTTAGCACATCTCACTACCTTCCTTACACCAATTTCCAATGTATAATTTTCAGTGAGAATATTTAGAAACAAGCATTTTTTCGCGACGAAATCACCAAATTAGAAAAATGATGTAGACCAAACAAAGGCTTTTTCAAAGTAGTTTATAATTTTTTGTGCAATCATTAAAAATTTATCTGTGAAGGGTATTACTTAAACTTTAAAATGAAAGCTGATATGGAACTTATTTCACATTCTGTTGCCCTGGATGGACGTCGATAGTTCTATCCAAATCAGCGATAGCACACAACATAACACGTGATTACATGCGAAAACATCCGGGCGTATTCAGCTACAGGGGTATCATTTGTGCGCTTTTGATTATGTATATCTATACTACATTTAATATCTACACACAACATAGTTATATATAATATAAAGTTCTGCTATATTTTCCGTGTCTCGTGTCCCGATTTCCGTGGGAATCATGGCATCACCGTTCTGTGTGTAATATTCAAGCTAATATACGCACAATAGTGTTGTAGTTACGCAAGGGAAACTTCCTAAAGTGTAAATAAATTGGGCAATGGTGTGTGCTGAGCAACACATGCGTGCTGTGAGATGGAATATTTGGCGCCAGGTCTGAAACTGCTGGCTGGCTGTGGAGTATTGATTAAACCATCTCACGCCCGCGTAATACGAGTCGCGGGGTGAGTCAGCTTACGTTTTGGTCATTTTACAGTCTCTTCAATCTCCAGGTGGTACATCTTAATTGAAGGTATTTGTACACAAACCAGAACGGTTTCTGACTTTTTGCAATGTTGGTTATGTTCGTTTAGATAGCAATGTATCAAAAACCCCAACATATTACGCATACATATCTTAGTTTGTGGCATTTATTGCCAGTTATTAGTTCTGCAAGCAATAATAATGGGGACCTCATAAAACTCATTCCCCCTTAAACAAAAGATTCCAAAACTGTGTGCTCCTTTGTTCTTTCCTGGAGTACATCACACCTTTAGGTGTATGTGTGCGCACACAAAACACTTAAGTAGTACACAAACACTGCAGTCACAGCAAAAAACGAGTTGCTTTTACCGCGATTTGGACCCATTTGTGTAGCCCGTAGGAGTCTTCCATTAGTCAAATTTTCAACGGTGTACGGTTACAGTTCGAACACGAGTGTAATTTGAGTTAACAATGGTTACGGGTGGTCTGCTTAAATCGAGGAGGTTTATTATGCTTGGCAACCACATTACACAAATATTTGATATCGCATGGTTGTATACCACGGTACCAGAGCCATATAGGTTTACAACTTACCCGCGAACATGAAAGCTGTTAAACTCAAACTTACACCCCATTCATTGCGAATTAAAATTGAGCATGTTTTCCAACTATTTAATTCAGGCATAGAAACAGACATTTGTATACCAGCCGTCATCCACAATGGACGGTCCAGGTTAATAATCGCACGAACAGTTTCCTGAAACGGCAAATAACAAAACCCACCAAAGAAAAAAGAAAGGATATATAATAAAATAGGGTGGATTCGTGCAAAGCAGTAAACGTTTTCACTGCTGACGAAAAGACGTAATGAAGGTTCGTGGCGGCTGAATAAAATCAATCAGTCATACGTCGGCATTAGGATTATTGACACGGACGGCCCACTTGGTTGACAGCTGGTATATGAATGTTGATTTCGATTTCTAGGGTTCGGACTTGGTGCTGGTGGAAACCAGACCGAGATAGTATTAAAATCAGGCAGTTTCCTCTGGAAAAAGGTCAAGTGAAACGAGAAAAGTTCGGCGGAGTTCAGAGAACATTAGCACGTGTTGTCTCACTGGTAAATACACCAATTTCTACACAAGAAAGGTTCACTGCGTAATCACCTTTACCTCAATAACTGTCAGAATCATTGGTCATGGCATCATTATTATCAAATTTTATCACACTTGGATTTTTAAGTGGCTATTATTAAGCTTTAACATGACGAGGCAGGATAGACTGCGTTGTGTGATGATTTGCCAACTACCACTGTTCTGGTTTTACTCTTCATTCTGATGTCTTTGGTATTCATAATTCTGTGGGTGAATGGCACCGCCATGAATCATGAGCTAAGGTTTTGTTTTGGAATTGGCATTGTGGGGTTGAAGACATGGGTTGTGGCATCTGCAGGCAGAGTTATGTGCTTGCCTTTTTCATAGAATCACTAGAGCCGTGGCTTCAATTACCAAAATCTTCTGTGTGTATCTAATTTATTTATTTATTTGATTGGTGTTTTACGCCGTACTCAAGAATATTTCACTTATACGACTGCGGCCAGCATTACTCTGGGAGAAAACTGGGCAGAGCCCGGGAGAAACCCACGACCTCCCGTAGGTTGCTGGCAGACCTTCCCACTTACGGCCGGAGAGGAAGCCAGCATGAGCTGGTCTTGAACTCACAGCGACTACATTGGCGATAGCGCCCTAACCGACTGACCCACGGAGGTCTTGCTGTGTGTATCTAAGGCTAATATACACAACAATATTGTAGTTACGCAACGGAAACTTCCGAAACTGTAAATAAATGATGATTGCAGAACGGAGTGTGTTCAACAACACACGTTTGCACTAAGCAAGATGGAATATTTGGCACCAGGTCTGAAGCTGAATCTAGAAGTATTAATTAAACCACAACACGACCGTGTAATATGAGTCGATGAGGCAACCTACGGTGTTTACTTTAAATATACACGTGGACTGACATTTTGACCGATTGAAAATGACAACTTAGCGATCCCAAAGAAAATGTTAATAGTGTGGAAATTCACCATCCACAAGTCTTCAGTCAACGTCTTGCAACGTCTATGCATTAAACATAGAGATATCGACCTTCACTGAATTTTGTAGTATTTCAGAAAAGAACAAACACATAGAGGGTGCAGATGAGGCAAGGTGTATTCTGGTTATGACTATAAGTCTACGTGTACATCCAGCAGTGTTGCCAAGCATGGGGAGACCCCTTACTCCTACCTTACTCACTGGTACATTGTATAAGACATTACATTTCCCCCTCTGTGTACAAGGGTTTCTTTTATAAAACAAGAGACAATAATTGTAATTGTCCTGAAGGCTGCATTAAGAGAGAGCACAAAGTGTACTTATAATCAACAGAACTCGAACATTGCTGCCTTTTTTCAAAACTTGTTTTTCTACTTGTTAAAAACATTCAAAGGTATATTAACTACCTTGTTACAATGCTGAACAGATGAAAAGGAAAATATTCTCAATATCTGACATAATCTCGCATCCAGACAGGTTGATTTCTAGTCCGTCTTGACCTATTACAGTTAGTTACTGCCTATATCAGATTCACAGAAATCAAGACGATTAACATTTTGATTTGAAAAAAAAATGGAAGAGCCTGAAAACTTAGCTAATCTCTGAACATTCCATGTTTTCCATCAGTAGTTACGTAAGTGTTTGCTCCAAGTTTCTTGGTTATCTGTATGGGAGTGCAAAATTTACTTTCACCCTTTTGAACATGTCCAGTACTTTTTACTCTAACTAAATCACGCAGTTTAAAGGTTTGTGATTTTGCACCTTTGCGTTTGTTGGTGATGTATTGCTTTTTTCTTGTTTGGATTCCACATGTTTGCACACCATCCTCTCTTCATTAAAAACAGAAGACTTAGTAGTATGGACAATTTTCATGTGATGACTATGGAGTAAAACAGAAAGTTCAACTCCAGTTGCGAGATGGAGTGTCGCATCTGTACACAGCTAAAAAGTCTCTGAGTCACTTGTTGACTGGCCATCCTAGAATCTTAGCAGTTTGAACAGCTTCACTGAGAACTTTATTAAAAGCGTTCGATGTCTCCATTTCCTTCGGGATGGTAAATGGAAGAATGCGTCAGTTTCCTCTGAGAATCTCTCGCGATAAAATTCAGGCGTTCGAAAGTCAGTTGCTGATTCTGCTGTTGTACTTTGTGTAAAGCAAACTTTTCTCTTTACTGTAATAATCTATCAGTGTAATGTTAAACCTAGTCTCGTGAGAATGGTATGGTCCTAGGATGGCTATCCCTAGTTTTAACCAAGGACTAGTCGGTAACAGGCACAGGTTGCATCGGACCATTGTGACAAATTTTAGTTTTGTCAGTGATCTGACAACAGAACAATTTCTGACAGAATCATGGACTTGTATGTCCACCTTAGGCCACCGAAACAACTGACTTAAACGCTGTTTTGTGTGCACAACTCCTTGGTGTTAGGAATGACCTATTTCAATAACTCTGGCGGTTAGAGATTTATGTACCACAACGCGTTCGTTTCGGTATATCACGTTATCTATCACGGACAACTGATTGCACACAGAGAAGTGTGGTTTTGCGTCGCTTTCAACGAATTTTGCTTTGCTCGGCCATCCATTTTCGATATACCCTTTAACAAGATCGCAAGACTTGTCTACAGCTGTAGCTTCAATCAATTCAGCTTTCGTGATACTGGTGTCTTGTAAGAGAATTTCACACACACGATCGACTTCGCTGACAACGTTGGCATTGCAACTATCATTCATTTCGGCAGGTAAACAAGAGAGAGCATCGGCTATTTTATTTTGAGAATCAGGTTTGTATTGCACTGTGTAATTGTAATGGCTTTCCATCTAGCTACTCGCATAGGTCTGTGACCTGAGCCTGACGTTGACAAGAGTGTAACCAGGGTTTGGTGGTCAGTTCTCATTGTGAACTTTCTACCCCACAGGTAGGTATGCCACTTTTCTACAGCCCAAACGCGAGCTAAAGCCTCGCTTTCTCCTACTGAGTAACGTTTTTCAGCATCGTTCAATTTACGTGAAGCGCACGCTACCGTAACTTCATCACCATGATCATTTATTTGAGTCATGTTCGCACCGATACAGTAACCGAACACGTCACTTGTCACAATCGTTTCATTTCTCGGATCAAACAAGGAGAGGGCACAGCTATTTATAATAGCCTTCTTGATATCGAGAAAAGCTTAGTTAGCTTTGGCTCTCCAATTAAATGGTACTGTAACTTGTGTATCTCTGGTCGGTTGCGCCAATGTAGGAAATTGGGGAACAGCCATTGCGTAAAACGAGGCCAGACCTAAGAATGAACGAGCTTGTCCTGCATTCGCAGGGCATGTCGAAGAAGACTTCAGGTAAATTACCTAAGACAGAATTGAGAAGACTCTGAAAACACGCTAGCACACATGCCAGTGCAAAACAGACACGCTTGTATGTGAACAAGTGACAAGCTGCGCTGACATCAAGTTTTGAGAAAACTTTTGCATCATGTAAACCACTGAGTAACTCCTTGATATTCGGTACTGGGTATTTTCCCACCACTATCGACTTATTTAATTTCCGCAAGTCGACACAAACGCGTATTGCATCATCTTTCTTCCATGCCACCACTATCGGTGAGACGCATTCGGAAGCCCCTACGCAATAAATAACATCCTCGGGTTGAAGACGTTTTAACTCTTCGATACCTCAGCTCTAACGGCGAAGAGAAGTGGTCGCATCGTTTGTTGTACAGGTGTCGCGTTTGGTTTCAAACGTATTTTGTGTTTGTACCCTGAAATCAGACCTAGGCCATCTGTAAATACTTCCGGAAATTCAGACGGTATTGTGCAATCTGTGACCGGGGGAAGTTTGTTAGTGACAGTGTATGGAGTACGTGTTACATCACTTGATCTACTTTCTGTCAACTGAATGAGTAGGCGTGGTTTGTGTTGGCGTGACATTGTGAGTAGCAAAACATGACAACGTTTAGCCCTGAACATTTCTGTCGTCGTTACAAGCTGTTGACTGCTCTCTGTATCATGAACCTGGTTAGTCTGTCTGACAACAAGAGAAAACAATGTCGGTGGTACTTTTGATACTGGGAAGATGAATACTACACAAACTCGATATCATCTTCATCAGGTGTAATGAAGTGGAAGGTAGCCTAGAGCATACAGAGCTATTACGTGCTCAGCTCAACTCCTTCCTCAAACCTCAGATATGCACGTGTATTGTATTCCTTCCATGGCGTTAACCTGGTGTTAAGCGCTAAGCAGTCCCGTCTTCCCTCCGGCTATCGTCGAACTCCCTGATACTCAAATGAACTTGTTGCTGTTTACGTTACAATTGCTCCGTGTGAATACATGTATATGTAGTGTATCAGGTAGGCCTCATAAACATATCGGAAGTCAGATTGTCTATGTCGCACATAGTGTTGTACCTGTGTTCTCAGGTAGGCTGAATTTGTTGCAGCAAATGTAATGTACGCTCTGTATCTGGTCCAGCTGCGTGTATAACATGTAGGATTTTTTTACCCTTCGTTGTTGACCAATATCTTCGGGAAGGAACCAAATACTAAATTCCAGCTTTGGCGTAAATCGTCCACTTAGGGCGGGTACACGCCATTACAAATCCTCTACCCTCCACCCCACCTTCCACTTCACTACACCTGATGAAGATGAGATCAACTACTAACGAAAGTTCGTGTAATATTCATCCTCCCCGTTAGTATCAAACGTACCACCGACATTGTTTTCTCTTGTTGTCAGACAGACTAACCAGGTTCATGATGCAGAGAGCAGTCAACAGCTTGTAACGACGACAGAAATGTTCAACGTAAGCTCTAGGCGCATAAATTTCATCAGTATAAAAACAGTGTACCGTCCAATATGAGAGGCTGTCGTTAATCAACTTCCGTATCTCAAATACATGTTTTAATTGCAACTGTACATACATGACATATAACAAATATGGTGATTTCATTATACACGACGAATAGAGCCGATCTAACTGAAACCAAATAACTATGATGCGCAGTGGCAGAAGTTTCAAACATTCCGTCAATAATACTAACAACAAACGTGTACTCACTGTCCAGTTTAAAGAAAAATAAAGCTAAATGTCGTATCCCTAATAAACTATTTTTGCTACTAATAGCTGATAATAAATGCCACAAGCCGAGTTATATACGGGTAATATGAAGGGTTTTTTATATATGTATTGCTATCTAAATAAAGATAATCAACACTGTCAAAAGTCAAATCGAGGAGGGAAAATCGTTGCCAAATCGTACCAATACCTCCAATAAAGATGTCTCAACTGGAGAGTAGGTAATTTTATTTAAATGCAGTAAAGGTCGATACCTGTACGGTTAATGTATTTCAGGTTTCCAACTGCCATAGGAATGAAATAGCACAGCGAATGATTTGCATGGCTTACGCAGGTTCTTGCAAGACGTTGCCTGAAGACTTGTGGATGGTGAATTTCCACACTATTAACATTTTCTTTGGGTTCGCTATGTTGTCATTTTCAATCGGCCAAAATGTCAGTCCACGTGTATATTTAATGTAAACACCGTGGGTTGCCTCATCGACTCGTATTACGCCGACGTGTGTGGTTTAATCAATACTTCTTGAGACAGTTTCAGACCTGATGCCAAATGTTCCATCTTGCTTAGTGCAAACGTGTGTTGTTGAACACACTCCGTTCTGCAATCATCATTTATTTACAGTTTCGGAAGTTTCCGTTGCGTAACCACAACACTGTTGTGCATATTAACTCTAGTTACACAGAGAATATTTGTTATATTGAAGCCATGGCTCTGGTAATCCCATAACAAAGGCAACCACATAACTCTGCGAGCAGACACAATAACCGATGTCTTCAAGCCTACAATGCTTTCCACGCTGCGCGCTTGTTTGATGGTCCTGGTTTTCTGGAATGCCCCTGGAATGAAGCGTGAGTACTGTTTGCTCCTATATGTCATCAACACGCTGGCGATAAAGGCTAGTTATATATTGTTATGCTAACTAATTTGAGTTATTTGAGCATAAATTGAGAAGCCTGAGCCAGTATGAAAGAAAATACTACAGGATAGACGGCACACTCTGCAGTCGCGACAGTGGCGTCAGAGTTGGCAAACTGGTCACACCTCTTCTCAGTGTACGTCAGTTTGGTTTTTTTTTTCTTGGAAAAACTCAAAATGCTGTGTTGTCATCACATTCAATGAAGAATCACATAGATTCAAGACACCCCACCCTCCCAATTCTTGAATGCTTAGTCCACGTGACAGCTGGTGAATGTACACAAGTAATATACACTTTCCACGTTTGGTGATCTTCTAACATTCGCACTAGGTTCAATATTTTACGTCGCCATTAGCAACGTCCATATACCACATCGGCATTAGCAACATGACGTCACCGTGATGTCATTCACGAACGCCATGCACTGTCAGCATGTTGCTATAATATATTATACTGGAACGGGGAAGTGGGCATACATTCTAGCAGTCTTTGACTGCTTCATTTTAGTTCTGTTTGTACTTGCTTAAATCGTAGGAGTTTATACACATCTGTCTGTTAGCAGCATGGGTCAAACAGAATGCGGTAAACATCATGTAATGACGTTAACATCATTATATTAGTCATCTCTGATGTAGAAATACACAGAATATTTCTGTGCCATCATATATATAAAACAATCACATGAAACCAAGTAAAAAAGACCACCAGCTGTACCATGCTTTATGGTGGCAGACAAACTTCTGTTTTATAGCAATAAACAACAATTATGCCATTTTCATCAGCTACATGTATTACACCATGACCGTTTATCTGTGCTTAGTGTTATCCTCAGACCTAACATCTGAAATTGTTTTTTCATCGCATGTTTGCGAGTAATTTAACAGTTCTGTGGGAAAAACTGTCAGAATTCGCCACATGTTAAGGTTTTAAAAATCAGCATTTTTAAGGAGGAGGATGTCCTCTTCTCTGTCTGTAGAAAACACCACGACATAGAGGGTAAAGACAAAGCAGCTACGGCAGTTTGATAGTGGACAACTTTTTAGAAATATTGTTTTATTCTAAATGTTTATGTAAATGTTGGATAAAAAACAACTTACAATTCCCCAGCACAGTGGATTAAGCAGAATTGTGTACAATATAAGATGTCACTGATGTTAACCTTTTTGATTCGTTAAGCAAAGAAGTGGCTGTAAATTTACAATTTTCACACTGCGTCTGATTTGTTTTTTGTCAAAGACATGCCAGTTCTTTCGACCAGAACTTATATTAGACTCACTTAATGTCGTCAGTTGATTCATTTGTAATTGGAGCAATTAAAGTAGTTTGAAATTGTAATTAGCGCATATTTGATATCTGTTAAAAACACAGATTACAGCTAAAAAAATATTTTATGAAATCATTTTTTATGAATATACATATTATTTGCTTTCACTCTAAATACCCGTCAGTATGGACAATCTAATCTCTTAATCGCTTGTATCTATATAATGCCAGTAAATGTGAAATACAAAAAGAATATTAGTTTGAATAATTTGAGTAAATGTGGCAATATGAGAGATGTAAACTTGTTGGTGAAATTCTTCAATACATTTGTTACTACCTTACTTCATACAGGCTGAATTTGCAACGCCTGGGTGAAAAATGATGAATGCAAATGTTTCGATGCTGTACATGTTTTCAATAAAGCACTTTTTTCTGTTTGTTTTTTGGCATAAGTGCGTATTTTTTTCTTTTTTTTTTCTTTTTGGCAAGGGAGGGGCGTGTTAAAATGGTTTTACATATTGTCAAGGAATCATCTGCTATAAATCAAGAAGCTTTTGTTTGTCTTTTGTCCTCTTTTCGGATTCAGAAGTGTGGTAATTATTTAGCAATCAGTAGACTTTGTCGGTGCTTTGTGTACCGGTTTGACGTTATGTACTATCACTCTTTCACAGTGTTGATCTACTATTGTCATAAAGCATTGGAGTTTCTGTGGAATGTCCACACTGGGAGATGACGTTTTCAGTACTCGAAATCAGCACAAAAGACATATGATTAGAAGAATCTTTGAGGTCATGCAAAGGTTTTGGCCGGCTTTTTTGCGTATCTAAATAATCAATAACTATTAAAGTGGTTGACATTAGTCAGTGTTTTATTAATTGACGAATTAACATGGTTTACTGAAGTTGATGGCATGAAATGGGTCAGAATATTAGTCCGCCAATCAGCTTTAATCTGATTGGGTGTGAAGCCTATGACCACAATTTCACTAGATTGCTTGCCAATAGAAATGATAAATGGGTTATAATGTAAAAAAAAAGTTAATTCACAGAAACACAAACATATTTTAGGCAAAACTGATAAATTCTGCGATTAAACGTCGGAAAACGGCAAAAAAGTCTACACCGCGGAGCAAGGTCTTCTGCGCGGTGGAATCCTCTTCTCGGCGGAAAAAGTTTTCTCCGTGGTGAAAATTTTTACACAGTGGTGGAAATGTTTTCACGGCTGAAAAAGTTTTTCTCTAAGTTTATCGCTGAATTTATCATTCGTGTAAAATACGTAAAATACGTTTATGTTTGCGGGAATTTAGTTTTGCGCATACATTGAACTCCATGATCTAAATGATAAATTTTCACTAGAAATATATAGGAATCATGCAATATGTGTAGGATATGTTGAAAATTTCGTAAATTTCGAAAATTGGCGCTAAAAGATTACCGTTCATAACCGATGCCTTCAACCATAGAAAATGAAATTAGGCCTAGTGTCAAAAGGCTTCTGCTGGCTGTATAGGCTGATTTTTCATCTTAATATTTTACAACTGCGTGTAATAACTTACACTTGAATTACAGTGCACGGTTTTTTAGAAATATGGGTATACGCAGTACATGACTAATTATAATATTCATGCTATGTACAGCCTTACGACGTCACCAGTTTCGGTGGAATCCCAGTTGTACATTACACTGTCGCCCAGATCGGCAGTGTTTACAATGGCTTTATTATATAATATTTAGACTTTACACATATGCGGCAGGGGAGTTGGGAATCTACTACTCACCATACCAATCTTGAGACCCTTTTATGATTATGATTAATCCCATGGGAGATGTTGATGGACCATTCCTTGGGGATTCCCTATTAGTGTGGCTATGTAAAGACCGTCGTCTCAGAGCAAATCTGGCTGTTGACAAACTTCTCTAGTTGCCATCTAGACTCCCTGAAGGTAGTTATCAAGATCGTGATTACTGAGGCCGAGATGACACTATGGAGGTGTATTAATTCTTTTACATGGACTGAATGGTCCACCAGTTTCGGTGCAATCTGTTTCTTTCTAGGTAATTAATGCCCTTGAGCTCATTCTACTATACTGACCTGTTCTATATCAACGTGGTGAACGACGATATTTGGAGGGGCAGACTATCAAACTGGACTGGACATACCACTACTTATGGTCATATTGTTCAGTATCTGGTTTCCCATGCCTTACCTCGTCTTCACTGTAAGAAGATCTGACAGATAATAGAAGTTACTTGTCCATATTGTCCTACCCGGAGCATGGAAGATGATAGGTGTTCTCACGAATTATTTACCTTCTCAAGATTGACTCATCTTATTCACGCATACTTTTGCTTGTTAAACATTGGTTAATATAATGTCCATCTGTAACTATGTTCCTAATCTCTATTTTTAAAGTGTGTGCTTATTTATTTACATTATTACTCTCTCATTTTTTACAGCACCCAGTGACCCTACGTGTTATTAGAGCACCTATTAAACTCTAATGTCAGTTCTTCCTCTCGGATCTTATGTTTGGAAATTCATTAGATAATTTTCTGACATAACAATTATCCCCGGGGACGGGCACGACAAAATATATCATGTTTATCTCGATTGTAATCTTTGTACACTTCTATACTGGCCTTTGTGTTACAATACTCGTCGGTGTACGAGTATTTCCTTACTGGCTTTTGTCTCAGCATTA